>JAODUI010000023.1:7966271-7996476 GCA_027563995.1 Papilio gigon
ATCATCATCATCATCAACAGCCCCTGTCTGCCCACTGTTGGACATAGGCCTTTCCCAATGCCTTCCACAGTATGCGGACCTCGGCCTTCCGCATCTAATACATCGATCTCCCATTATTTTAGGGTACCGTTACGACTGGTTTCGATGTTATGGTCCATCTAGTGAACGGGCTCCGTGACGTCACAGATCATTGACTAAAATTTAACAGTGAGAGATCAAACTATACAGGTGAAGATGTTCGTTACGGGGCATATTAAAAGATTGGTTTTATCATAGATTCCACATCGATTGTATTTAGGTAAAAGGCGTAAACTAGGCGGTACCGACACCGATTTACACGTGAGTTAAACGGTTTTGTAAGTAGTAGATTGTATTTAGGATTCATTTTAATAAATCAATATAAAATTTATCAATGTAAAAAGCGCCAATAGCTTAATGGTTAAAAGTACGGATTCTCGATCACGTGGTCGAGAGTTCGAATCTCGCTTTTCGACTCTTGTTATGGGTCATATCCTAGGACAAGCCTAGAGCTTTAGCTGGAGTGGTATAAGAAATATTAGTAAAGTAACAAAAATCTGCTAGTATTTTGCTAAAAAAACATGACTAATAAATAATTTACTAATCTTAGAATCGAAATTGCAATTAAGAAGGGAATGTCTCGATCAAAAAAGTCGTTTAAATTATTTTTTAAATAGTAAGAAAATCGTATACAGTTACGTTCCAAGTTACGCAATTATACATTTGGTTAATAAAAAAAAACACTAACTTTAAACCGGAAACTATTTAGTTATACATCTAATATAGCACTATCTCCAGTACTCGGTAGAACCTGTGTCACAGGAGAGTTAAACGGGGTCAGTAGAATTATAAATATTTCAGCAAGCATGTGTTTTATTTACATGAGTTACTATAAGGTGCAAGACGTCCTATATTCTGCTCCGATAAGGTAATCGCGCAGTCGTTGTTTGACCCAGTTAGTAAAAAGGCAGGTCATGTTTGTTGCGTCAAATGTAAATATAGCATGAACAGACAGCGGTTACAATGAAGCTATTCAAAAAGCAGCTGCTAATTTAACTAAGCGCCAATAGCCTAATGGTTAAGGGTACGATTTCCGATCACATGGTCGACAGTTCGAATCCCGCCATTCGACTATTGTTGTGGTCCATGTCCTAGCACAAGCCTAGAGCTTAGTTGGAGTGTTAAAAGAAATATTAGTAAATTGACAAGAATCTGCTAGTATTAAAAAAAAATATATTATCGATAGTCAATACTAATGTAGGGTAGTTTTAAGTTAAGTTTGAATTAATCAATTTGCGTCTAAAGCTCGTTACATTACGTGTACCCCTGTTAACACTATCATACTGTTTTCTAGTAATTATTCTTTGACCGGACTACCAACGTACTGGCGGTAGACAAAGTTAGTTTGAATGAAGGTTTTGTATGTGCGTTTAAAATATAATATTCGACAGTTTGTAGCGATGTTCAGAACATGTGTGAATATTTACTTAGCTTGTATTGTAATCTGATCAAATTATGTATAAATACATACGTATGTATGTTCAGTTACGTAATGGCAAATGTAATTGCATTAGTTTTGAAGATAACGATTTTTCAAACAATGTGTTGCTACGTGGAAATAAATTCAATTCGAATTTGATGTACGTAATACATTATTAAATTGACAGATGGAAAATAATCTTTTTATGAGAGACAGTTAACTTTAACTTTGTTATCTTTTTAACTGTACTTGTCGAAACTATCAAAGATCAAGCATCGTGCAGACAGGAAGAGACAGAACGAAAAATTAAAAACTTACTTTTCTCCGGACCCTGCGCTAGAGCGAGCCCGAACAGGGCGAATAACCACAGCCCCCACCCTGCCATGGTGACGTCACAGCACAGCACAGCACAGCGCACCTCACGTCTACAACACACAAGATGAATTAAAGAAAACGTCGCAGCACACTATGATACGCGATAAGAGAAATTATCTTACAGTGATTAATTAACGCTGATAGGAAAAATACTTTGGAGTCACGAGATGGGAGCCCGTGGTGGGGATGCCGCCGGTGCGTGACATCTTCAATACTATTGTAATTACGAAATACTAAATGAAGATTGATTCCTACCGCTAGAAACATACCAAGATCGTTTCGATTCCGTAAATTAAACTTTTAAATAACGACTTTAATAGCGCCATCTTGTGTCACACCAACATAATCTATTTGTAATTACAATAATTAATAACAAATCGGCTACGGGATTGCAAATGTTTAATAGATACGTAAATGGCTGGTAATTTAAATCCTTGATAATATTCGAAACAAAAATTAACCGACAAAACTTAATAATACTGGCCGACAGTGATGGCAAAGTGAGAAAAAAAATTGTAAAACAAAAGAGGCAGTGGTTACCAAAAAGGAATTTACATGAGCGCTAGCGTTACGCTCTAATGCCTTTAGTCTCGGTTCACACGGAGTCCACTGTTCCGACACGACAATCTTGTATTGGAATGTTTGACTTTTATGTGTTTGACCTTACTATTCTGCCTAACTACAAGACGAAGATGTCTGTTGGATTTGACACAAAAAAGTAAAATTTGGTTGCTACTTTACACATAGAATCATATAAAACAACATCGAAAGGTCTAGAAACTTCCCAATCCTACCTTAATATTTACATTTCCTTAAATGCCACTGTAAGTGGTTACTAAGTAACCTCCTTAGTGTAAATTAGTATAATAAAATTAAAAACAAGAGACTGATTTAGTCAGTATTTTGAATATACCCAGTTTGAATTACTTGAACAAATTAAAGTCTGCTAACAATTACGCCATCTTTGATTTTGAGACGTCAATTGTAACTTTACTATTATTATTTGGAGGTCATTCCTCAGAAGTGTTGCCCAATCCCTCGCTAGCGACGTCTCACTGGCAACACGGATCGTGAGAAAAATGACAGTCATCTAAATATTGTTGATTTGATATAATGTAGACTGAATTAATACCAAAATTAACTTTATTTTTTTATAAACGAACATAATGTTTTATTATTTGGGATTACTAAAAAATAGGTAGAGTAGACCATTAAGATGTACTGTGTCTTTTTTATGACTACCCTCGTAAACTTTATTTTATTTTTTTATCATTTCTCTTTAGCAAGCATCATTTACTTTATTATGGATTCTAGTTCGTATGAACAAGTCAGTCCAATAGATGACTTCGAAATAATTACTTAAACCTAACTTAAACTTACTTAACGAAATTAAAACAAAAGATGAACTATTTAAAAATTCTTACACGCTGTAAAGTAAAGCAGTGAATTAATGATTTGTTACATTTAATTATTGATGGATAATGGCAATTAAACTTGCTTTTATAGATACAGACCAAATTAATGTCAGTAGACCGATGGTGGAATCCTAGATTAAGGTCGTTAGATAACATCGTGGAAATTAAAAACAAACTAGCGAAAATTTTAACGTTTCAACAATTGATTTTCTAATTTAATAGGCGTTTGATCGACTTACGCAATTTAGTACAGTCGCGTACATTATAATTATAATTTCATAGCCAACTTTTATTACTAGTTTATGAGGTTTTAAATGTGACTCGCTCGAGGCTTACAGAAATAAAGCTCAATAAAACTTTAGCAAGGGTCAACAAACTGGATCTTTACTCTAAGCCTTAGGCTATAAGCGGTGTGGATTGAGCTGGACATTATCGCTGGCGCCTTTGACTTATTGACAGATCTTAACCATCCTCGACAGACTGACAAGGTAGCTGCAGCTGGTGGACGGGTATTAAGGTGGTAAGTGACTGCATTTACTACATTAATACGCCCACCCGTGCAACGTAGTTTAAGGGTGGTTGCGGCGGGACCCGAACCCGTTGTTCGGCACATACGCCCAGATTAACTTTTGTTTTGTTATTATTATATAATTTTGTACATGACTGTACAGGTGTCATCAACCGGAACGGATAAAGAATCATGTAGCGTAAGATCGTGACCGGCGAACAGCGGCGCATCATCACGCTCTACTCAAAGGGCACCGGCAGTATCTGATACATAGCGTTTCTTATCTATAATTTTTTTTTTAATGCAAGTTAAATTAATAGCGATTATAATGACTAGAGTATATCATAGAATGGAAACGTCAATAACGTATTCGTTAAGGTAATTACCATTCAAGAGTTCCCTAGTTCGAACTACCTTCTTAGAAGCGGGTACGGGTCCTAGAAGTTTTTTAACTTGACGAACTAAATTTTTGTATTAACCAGTACGGCTATATTCCCTCCGCAATGACACGCTCCTGGCGCCGTAATATGGTAATATTACAAATCTAAATATAATATATAATACAATAAAAACATAAAAATAATTAATAAAACAAAAGAGGCAGAGAGACCCAGAAGAAAAATTACAAAGCAACGAGGTGTCTTATACCGTGTGTGGGGGTAACGAAAAAAAACGGCTATCTATTTATCTTAACCTAAACTTCCGCATTAATATTATTAGTTAGATAGCAACAATAACGTAGTATTCAGCAATCAGCGTTGCTGTGTCGTACTTCGCGCGGTCAGTTCGCGGCCCGCACTCCGCTGGCCGAGCATAACCTTCTTTAATAGGGTTACCAAAAACATTAATTTCTGTCGGCACTACATGTACTATTCTTCCATACATATCAACCGTCATATCTGAACACACACCCTTACGAATATCCTTGTTCACAATCCATCTATCCATCCACCTTTGGTCTTACTCTACCTTTTTAATTATATAATTACGTCTTCACCATTCGAGCGGATATTATCTATTTCATGCGCTTATAAGAAATTTAATTATATATAAAAAAAAACATAATAAGCCGGAATTACTGACGTGCACATGGACAGACTATAATGGGATTTTGTTTTCTTACGTTTACGCCATTTTGGCGCTGCCGAGAGCGGTGGTGAGAATTGGAACTAAGAGAACATAAAAATGGCTATTTTAAACAGTCGTTTTCTAAGTCTTTGTGGTAGCCCTATGATGTACGACCAACAGGATTCATTGTAAACAATCTCCCATTGTGGGCAGCTAGATGGCGTGACGTGCCGTATGGGAACTCCTGCAAGTGCCTAACAAATGAGATAAAAACAATTCGAGCGTACCGTCTTCTTTGTTTGTCCTATAACCACATTTGCAATACATCTAATTTTCTATACGTATACTTCAATGAATTTAGTTTTTAGAATCAATGCATCAATGTTTTAATTAAAATGAATTGTAATAATTTGAAAAACAAATCTATTGTCTATACAATGTAACTGTGTTTAATATAATTGTTCTTTTTTAAATCTATGACTGCTTTTCAATTAAATTTGTCGTTGATTGTAGTTGGCTATAAAAGTAGAGGAAGACCGAAGATCCAAGATCCACTCTGGATGGATTGTGGAAATGAGGATATGCGTAAGAAGTGTGTCAGTTCAGATATGACTGGCAGTGATGTCTGGAAGAGTACATACTGTGCCGACCCTCTGTACGGAAAAGGGCAGGTTGATGATAACGAAGATTGCTTTACATATAAGGCAACAGAGAATTCTAAAGTTATTTTTCGTTGGTATCTTTTTTCAGTTATTTATTACCAACAAAGAATATGTCCCATACAAGATATTAAAAAAGATAAAGGGATATATGTGTCACAGTTCGTTAAACCGACATTATTCTGCATTTGCAATACATTGAGAAAAGTCCATGTAACTGACCGAAGCGTTGCGTTAACTTTTCCCGGTCTCAGCTTACAACGTATTGGATAACAGGTATGAGGGTATTGCCAATACATTACATATAAATCTCGATTATGCATGATGTAGTTATTTAATTGAAACAGCAATAGCCTAATGGTTAAGAGTATTCCCAACGACGTCGTCGAGTTCGAATCCTGTCCTTGGACTCTCTTAAATCGTAACCCAGCTCAAGTATTGAGCTTAAAAATTATGTACCAATATATTTGCCAATTACATATAATATTTCATATACTCAATTCGTTTGCTTGAATCGGATATCATTTTTTTTTAATAAAGGTCATGGTTCTTTGTTACATTCCAATTGTTCACATTGCCAAAACTATAGACGCTTTTAAAATGTAAGAAACAATAACGAGGTTGTCTAGTTAGGAACTCCTTGGTTAGCAATATGCTTGAATAAAAAAATAAACTCGTTCACTCGTATAACGTCAATTCTCACCTCAGTTTCACGGCTCGAATCATTCTCTTCGCCGATTTGCGTAGTTTCTTTGAAGATTTACGAAAAAATAAAATGACTTTCTAAATTACCGCTTCCGCTGATGCGGTGTTTGCGTGAGAGCCGCTTCTTGAATTATCCATGCATTCTGCGTTAGGGCTGCCAAATGCGACGAACAAAAGGAGGTATTTTGACAACCCTAGATTCTTTAATGTCGAAAACAAACGAAGAAATTAAATCCGAGAGATACCGAGAAGACAACCCTAAGAATTCGGGTCAAACTTGAGGTGTTAGCCCTAGGGTATGGGCCGTTAGTGCAGTTTATCGAATTGACACGCTGTCGTTTACCGTGGGGTTCCACTGTCGAAACACATTACAAAAATATAATGATCTACCATTCTCATCCAGAGATATTTTCTTTTTTATCTATTTCTATTAGGGATTAGCATTAGCTGTTTTTTGAAGCCATCATTTGGTTCTCGAAACACATCTATAACATCATCATCAGCTCACTATACGTCCCCACTGAGGAGCTCGGAGACTACTATAAAGATGATTAGGCCATAGTCAACCACGCTGGCCCAGTGCGTGTTGGTTGACTTCACACATATCTTTGAATTTCTTCACCAATATGTGCAAGTCGCATCACGATGTTTTCCTTCGCCGTAAGAACGTCGGATAATGTTCATATGCAATTCGAAAATTGAAGAACTCATTGGTACATGGCGAGGGTCTAACCTGGACAATGTTGTGTACGGTCGGGTTCGGTCAAGCGATTAACAACTGCGCCACTGATGTTCTTGAAAATATGAATGCTCTATGAAAAAATGTATAGCAGTAAACTCGACAGTACATCAACTCAATATAAAACTTGACTGGTTTAATATTAAACTGTTTACCAAGTTCACCCTAAATACACTGTTACACGGAACAGGTCACAAACAAATTATGCATACACAAATAATTCGCACGAGTTAACACAATGGGACAACAAACATGGCGGTCGTCAAGGTCACCGTAACAATTACCCAAGGCATTGAGTCAACGTGTTACATAATACAGTAGCCGTTTTCACATTTAATATACTACACATCTGTTAAGGAAAATGAGATAATTAATTTACATTAATAACACCATAATAGGACATAGACTAGATTTTAAAAAGACTAAAGAATTGACAGATACTTAATGGCGTCTATCTGAATGAAAGCAATTGACGTCCGCAATAAAATGCTGTGTACAGAATTATCTCTTAAGGTGCCGTCTAGCTGGCTAGAATAGGCGCCTACGGGAGTCTACATTTCAAAATTTTAGACTCTAACAACCTAAAAGTATATGAAGATTACACGATCATTAGAAAAACTACAAAGATTTTGAAGATCGTTGCGTAAATGTAAAACTAATTCATCATACATGGCCCCTAATGAATCAAGTACCTTGTGAACGTTTAAAAAGTACAGATGAGTGTTCCACACGACACTGACCAAGTTAAGTGGTATGCTGGACAGGTTTTACCTTGTAGGACAATTTGTAGCCACTTTATATACCGTTGCCGTGTGTCGGGTAATAGGACGTCGATTATCAGAATACAAACAGATCATAGAAGGACGCAGACCTACGTCTTTACATTAGTCACCAAAGAAATTCAACGTACTGGGTAAAATTAACATGTCAAGAACAAACAAATGCAACATTCATCTGATATAGGGTGCTCAAAATTGATTTTAGACATATTACCAATAGGTTATATCTATATATATATAAAAATGAATTGCTGTTCGTTAGTCTCGCTAAAACTCGAGAAAGGCTGAACGGATTTATCTTATGTTTGTCTTGGAATGTTCGTGGAGGTCTAGGGAAGATTTAAAAGGTGAGAAAATTGGAAAAACTCCCGTGAAAGCCTTAAAAATAGACTTTTTCCATTTCCCATACAAACTTTTTTTCCGAGAAGCAAATGTTTTTTTTTTGTATTTCCTAATAAATTCAAAAATCTGCTTATTTATTGCCTTTAAGGCGAAACAGAGTTCGCGGGGTCAGCTAGTACCTTATAAATATATCAGTATTAATAAAAGTGATGTTACTTAGATGCATTTAAATTTCATAACAATATTACTATAACGAAAAGATTCATTAAACAACGATTTAATCGCTTTTTCATCGCTTCTAATAATAATTGTCCATAATGCAAAAAAATAAAAAATTCAAAACGGTCTAACGAAAGTAATTCGACCTCACGCAAAGTAAGTACGTCCATAAAGTGCGCATAAAAATACTGTTGACTCCGAATTGGCAGTCGTGTGTGGTCGGTGACGCAACGTACGTTGTACATACAAGTTACATGCAACATGAATGACTCAGTTTACTTAACAAGTATCTTCATCATCGTCATCAGCCTTTGCCCACTGCTGGATATAGTCCTTCCCCAATGCTTTCCACAGTATGCAATCCTTCCGCGTCCAACGACTTCACATCTGCACTAGGTCGTCGGTCCACTCGGAAGAAGAATACCTTTATACAATTTATGTGGTTTTATATTGATTTTCTAAACACATTTGTCAGCCCAAATAAATCTATACTTGACTGGATGTACCAGAACATACATTAATCAAAATAAATCTCTCATGAGATCTCTGACGTGTACTTTTGTTAATAACACAAAGGTATACTATTTAACATAAACAAATTATTACCTTTTAATAATAACTACGAAATTCCAGTCGAATAACACATAAAAATATTTGCACATACATGTGTAAAACACAACACTTGAAGGTTTGTTTCTTGTTTGCACACTAACAGGTCTTCAAACGTCGAAGCGCGGTTGATAACTGATTGTTGGTATCATTGTAATGATAACGATTTCCGAATCATTGGTTAGTCATTATAATGACATTCTATTGTGCGATAGTCTCTTGACAAATTTGTAATACCAATTAGCAATTTGATAATTAAAAACGAAGAATTTAAATCGAATAATTCTTATAATGTAGTGAAGTTAACAAATTTTAGTCACTAATCCATATTAATACAAAATTCACCAACATACAACAACAAAAACATATTAGGTTTTGAGGTTTTTGTCAAAGTAATTTTGTTACGAATTAAATCAATTCGCAGTCTCTCCATTGTAAAATTAAGACTAAACAAAAGTACGTTCAAACTGAACAATACGTTCGTACTCGGCGCGACATATTCACGACTTTATTGGAAAGTGGACCACGCACCGTGTCGCATTAACGTCGGTATTTAGTACATCATGCAGTGCCTGCGCAATACGCTAGCATCCTGTTCCGATAGTCTCAAGGGGTCTGAGTTACTGTCAAACCACAAGATGGCGGACATTATTTTTGACAGATCATTTAAAGTTAACTGTTTTCAAAATTTCAAATGTTTCTGTGACTTTTCGTGGTTAAATTAATAAGTAATTTATGCAAATAAAATCGAAACGTCCCATGTTTAAAACTGCAATGTGCACTGATGAAATTAACTACAATGATATCGTTTTCCCCTCCATTCTACGTAATACAGATAAACGAACATGCGACAACAAAAAGGTTAATTAAAATGACCTCTTGCAGGTGTTATATCAGTAATATATCTTACTAATATAAATGCGAATATTTGGATGGAGGGATGTTTATTATTACGTAACTCCAAAACGTCTGAGTAGCTCGAGATAACATTTGGATTAATAATAGATACCAGCATAGAAGGCATAGACTAATACTTTTTTTTTAATTTGTGAAGGCCGGAGTCGTGGACAATATTAAAAAAAAAAGCTTAGTTACTTTCTGTAAAATCTAATTAGGTTAGTTTAGAACCGGTATACAATCAAAATAAACTTTTTAATGGTAATCTATAAACATGGAAGAATTTTTACAATCGGTCGTAAGTAACAAAACGCAGAACCAGTATATAGGCACTTTCATCACCACGAACGATTGATTATTGGCCGACTGACCGCACTGCTATAGGGTTGCTGTGTTTAGTAAAAATAATAAACAAGCTAAAACTACACGTAGTCAAACTGCTAAATGCGGTAGGCGGAGGACCGCATACTGTGGAAGGTTTTGGGAGAGGCCTATATCCAGCAGTGGGCAGGCAAGAACTGATGATGATGGTAATAAAATTGCTACATATCAAATTAATATTACAACAAGATTTTTTTTAAACTATTCATTTTATTTATTTCTTAAATATTTTCAATGCCAAACCGAAGGTGTAATTCGATTTGAAATTTCCCCCGCTTGTGTCCAGGATGGGTATAGTCAGTGGACCTTCTTAGTTTATTAAATTAGTTAGAATTTCCTTTCAAATTTATTACAGTCTTTAAAAAAATAGAAGCGAAACGGTTAAAGTGATATTTATACATCAAAGATTATAATAGCTTACGCTGTGGTAACAGGCAACCCTAGTTTAAAATAAAGATGATAGTGGAAGTTGGAGAACCAGATTTCATCGATAACAGTGTCAAGAATTTGTGTGCGCGAAAGTTACCCGCAGAAATCATTTGGCAATACTGATAAGGTATTTTTATAAATAGGTCACATTAAAATTGAAACATTACTACCGCCATCTATATGCTGGATTACTAATTAACTTTTTAATATATTAAAAAAAGGAAAACCATTCTATTGAAAAAAAAATAACGAAAAAAATTATTAACTTTAAAAAAATGAATATTTTATTACTTAAAATTTCTTTTATGTCAAAATGAATCCATTTATGAATTTACAGCAAAATGTTATATCAAGAATTGAATAAAAAAGATAGTTTCTTTTGCATCCCTGGTGGGGATCGAACCCACGACCTTTGGATTAGAAGTCCAACGCGCTATCCTCTGCGCCACAGGGACGACATGAGTGTGTGTGAAATTACTTTACAGATGCTATTTAAACGCGGCACGCTACGAGTGATGTATTCACTGCGATGACGTCACACGACTCACACTATGAAACAATAATGACTGTTTACATTGTATTTGAAAGTGAATTGTAACTATATTGGAATAAAGATTATATTGCTACGTATTGTACACAAGACAGTATAGTAATTTTATTTTATTTTTAAATGAAAAAATACAATGGATAAAATTATTTTAACACATTGAAATACTTCAATATTTCAATGTATTGAGAACTGATGGAGTTTCGTTACCGTAGACAATACACAAATAAATGATTTTTATTCTATGTTTAAAAGCAACTTTCAGAGGGGTATTAAATATGTCTTATAAACGCAATGCAGTATATACACTGCGTGGCTCTCCAACGAAAGTAGAAGTGTTGTTCTTCATGCACGCCCCGGCGCGGCTAGACAGAAACGTTCCGCAAACCAGTTCCCAAGTCACGAGGAAGAGGTCTCGAATTCGTATTGCTCAAGTTCATTGCTTTGCAGTTCCCAAGGCGAGGCAAATACGACGCATTTACTAGACTAGTTATTTAAATTGGTTGATAACTTTTTTTTTAAATTGATATAACGCTTTGTATGTTAAATTAAGGAAAATGGAACGCATTTTTAGCGATGCCTTTGTGAAATACGATCGCTTCTTGAAAGGCATTAGTACATATTAATTACTCGTATTATAAAACAATAATACGGTTATAAAATGATCACAACGATTGACATATGATTGCTTGATTAATTTGCTATTCAACTTAAATGACAAGTGCGTTGTTGCGTCTCCCTCAGCCGTCATATCTGAACTCACACTTCTTACGCATATCTATAACACAATCCACACTTTCTTTCTTCCTCTTTCTTCATCGCCATCCACATTCAATCTCATCACCATCTTTATGTCATCATCATCAGATTGATGCTGCGAATAATATTAAAGTGTCCGTTCTCTTTCACGTTACCTAATTAAATAGTGACATTTTACGTTCCTTTACCGATAAAAAAATAACTTTCAAGTAACCGGTCGTTAACAAGTGAATTGTCGATACAAAAGATAATTAACAGCGCTGCAGTTTTTAAAAAACGCCGTTTACTTTGATTGCTATCTGAATCGTGTCTTTAATAAGTGTTTTGTTTTTTATTATATTTTTTAATTGTCACATACATCTGTAAAAATGGCTGGTAATATAAGATATTTTTTTTTACCAAATTAATAAATTTTACTTTGGTATGTACGCCGTGGAAGGCATTGGAGAAGGCGACCAGCAGCGGACAAAGGCTGATGATGATGATGATGATGATAACATTGGTATGAAGCGGACAATATATTTAAGAACAATTTATTAAACATACTAATGGAAGATTAATAATTAAACTTTATTAGAGAGATGTTATCAATCAACAGCGCCAATAGCCTAATGGTTAAGGGTACGGATTTCCGATCGTATGGTCGAGAGTTCAAATCCTGCCATTGGACTTTTGTCGTTGACCATATCCTAGCACAAACTTAATTGGAGTGGTAAAAGAAATATTAGTAAATTAACTAAAACCTGTTAACATTTTTTTTTTAAAGTACGCTAACAAGTAAACATGGGTGCTGTAAATCTGCGTGAGGTGTGTGAAACAATTAGAAGTAACACAATATTATTAAATCAGGCCACGACCTTACAGCGTGTTAATCGAGAGGGTAGGTAAACTTAATTATAGAGTTACTACGAAATAAATGCCATAATTGCCATTCAATGCATTAAATAACAAAACACGAACATCTAAAGACTACTTAGGAAAGGGATTTATGTAGTAAGTATGGAATAATACAATCCGTTTACATCAATTCAGGGTTGACAGGAATAGTCTAACAATATTAGGTCAAAATATCTAGTTTAGTAAAACGAATTATATTTATTAGACACTATTCATTTTTTTTTCAATATAACAGTGTAGGAATCGAATTTAAAATCAACACAAAACACGTGTGTCCAGCTACGAAGTTATTAGGCAACTAGTAATAAACAATGTAAAAATCACAATAATGCGACATAAACAAAATAATGTCTATTAAAACACGCTCTACAATCAACTATTGTTAACTCTGACCTATATAAAATCACTTACCATAATATAATTAACGTCTATACGAATATAAACACACAATTTCTATTATTAACAAGGTAAAAACAACGTATTTTTTAATCTATATTTTGATGTCACATAACCACAACAACGCGAGCGACAGCAGCTGTCAGGCGACGCATGCGTGAGGTACGACGTTCACAAACCAACTGCCAGATTTCGCGCCACTGCGCATTCATCTTTAAATTGTTAACGCGATTTCGTCTAGACTCGTTTTTTTTTTTTAAGTAAATTTACGAACGCAATTAAAAGAGATCATTTACGGATTACACGTTTTTAATATAAAGTGAATACTTTTTAATATCTTGTAGCTACGGTCAAAAATGTTTACCGAATTCTGCCACTACTGTCATTAAAATTAAAAATAATTCGTGCAGCCACAGAATTAAGAAAATATGTAAAGTAACTAGATATTGTATTAGGTATTAGTCAGATTATTCATTAATTTTTATGTTATGCAACTTAACACGTTCGCTGCGAAACGGGGTTTTAAAGGAAAACGAAACACGTGTACTTCTCTGTGGTGCGATGGGCATAACTTTGTTATAGGAGGTGGGGTCTAATGGACCGCGTGTTGCACTAACGTCTAGTCACAGAGCGGGACGATAACGCCTCGTACTGTAGGGACGGAAAGTACGCAAAAATTGGTGCCGTAGTGAACGTGTTAAAAATCTATTTCTAAAAAATAAACATCATTTACAAAAACTGTTGTACTGGCCATAGATACCACTGCTTGGTTAGATTCGAATGTCGATTGTTTATTGAAAACGATTAATGTTTTTTTTTTTCGGACAACACAGGCTGCAACAGTGACATATCACGAATTAAGCCACAATTTCCGAACCGATGCGAAAAAGGTCTAAGTTGTATAATGTTAATTTTGTTGTATTGAATATTATTTATTAACATTAAGTAGCGAGTCAGTGATTTCAATTTTTTGAAATTCACTTTACATAAACGTGTATTAATTTATAATGAAAGCATGACAACTGTCTCGGCCTAGGTTACAACCCATATGGTGATGGGATCGGCGTTTCTAACTAGTCTTCACTCTGTTCTCCACATCTCCGTTTCTTCGCAGTCACCTCTTTGAGTGTTACGTCACTTTTTAAACTCCTATTAATATAAATCAATTGACCTGAATAACTACAGACTCTATGACACTCCAAAAACTACGAATAGATTGACACGCTCTGATACTGCGGTAGTCAAACCGCGGTCCGCGAACCTTTCGAAGATAAAACAATATTTTTAAAACCACGATTTTTAGTTCTAAAAAACCTTATATCTACGGGAGAAACGCGTTATAACAGCTAATAAGAATATTAATTAGATAGGTTGTGTCAAGTACTTAGTCCATAAATGTGCGTTCCGCAATGACATTGTCCTATATGGCCCTTGGATGGAAAAGTGTGACGACCACTGGTCTAGGACGTCATAAAATTACATACGACGTACAAAACATTAAGTTCCTTGTAATTCGGGTGTTGCCTGTCGCAAATATATGTTTACTATTAGTATAAAGCCTTCTAAGTGTTGCAACTCTGATTCTAATAAAGTAAACTTAATAAAGTTGTCGAGATACTGCTAATGTAAGGTTTCACATAAGTCAGTTACTTTAAGTAACAATGGTTGTGTAACCTGATGTTATTTACTATCACTATAGAGTTAATGAAACCCTTAGAATTATTAATGTATGTTTTCATAGTTTCAAACTAAACGGTCAACATCCGATCTAGCCCGCATATCTCTCACCTTCAGTTTTAACTGAACACAGTTTACAGTTACAGTTACTGTACAGTTTAAGTGACAATTAAATTTTGCATATACGTCTGAGTTGTTTTTTTAATTAAAATTCATTTTTTTTTAAATATCAATAGATTTATAAATATAAATAAGTATTAGAATTGTCGGTTACTTTTTATTTAGATTATTGGACTAAAAATCTGACTACCACCGTTTATTATTACTACAAGTTCTTACAAATCTTTTAATTTCGAATAAAAAGATTCGTAGATAAATGTCACGGGAATCGGATTGCTTACAAAGTTAACTTTACAGGCGATACAAACATGTTCTTTACTGCATTGAATCTATATTTGAACTGACGTTCATATTTCTTTAGTACCATCATTTCATGTTAAATGTTTAAAAACTATTGTTGACGTGTGCAATAAGGTATTAAGTTAATATGAATTAAAATTGATTCAAGAATATTTTGGTCTTCAATTCGCTCGTTCCTTTTACTGCTTCATTATTTAAGTCAAGATTAGATTTGTGTTGTGTTCTTGTTTGATATATTTGCCTATAAACATCTCTTGTTTTCTAAACTTACATTACTTTTAATAACAATACTTAGGTAATTTATTAACTTCAAAAATACAAGTAAAAAGTAGACATGTTTAAGAATAATTTCTTTAGAAAGAATACTGGTCGCAATAAAATCTGATGAGTAACTTTAAATGCGGTTGAAGTAAGACTTACAGTTCCCTATGGAGTTATTATTCGGTCGCCCCCTTAAAAGGCCGTGTCAAGTCTTGTTATGGACCAGTTCAGACCACCTCAGCTGAAATTGGAATCCATTTATTTTACTATATTATTATTTTATTTTTTTCTTTTAAATAACTACCGAACACTCGGTATAAATCATGTACACGACGTCTTAAATTAAAAAAAAAACACACACAATTCAAAGACAATTAAGTCTGATTTCATCCTGTCCTCTATCTCTCTAACAATTTGGGATACATGATATAGTAAAGTTATAGACATAGTATATCGATACAGATAAAAAATGATACGCTTTATGTTGTACTCGAACAAAGACACAGAACAACGAACGCCTCATTAAGGTTCTTAATGAAAAACAAAAACGTACAAATTACCTTTGCCTTTCTCAGACGAAAGCTTGTAGTCACGAATTTGGCGGGAGCGCCGGAGACAAGATGGCGGAAGGCGCGGGAAAAGTCACATGTGAGGTTACCATATTCTGTCCCTTAATATAGAGATATTGAAAATATAGTGGCTGTTAAACAAATGAATATAGTTGGGCTACATTGGGTTTCTACTGTAGAAATAACTGCTTGCTTAATAACTGTTGTTTCTGTTCGTTCGAAGCGAATGAAAGGATGACAATTTGTTTATAGGAGTGATCACCAAGGTAATAATGTCCCGAAGATATTGTGAAAAGGTGTTGCCCTATTCCCATGCAGCCTTGTGCGTGTCTTCCCACGGCGGTGTTACAATATTTTTGTTCCATAGTTATATCAGCTTACTTTACGACGCTCATGGATTTTATTTGTAAACCAATTTTAAGACCTTTACATCCAGTAACTGCATCTTTAAATGCTCTCTATTGTATTCAATCAAGGTCGTTTAAATTTTAATATTTCGGTAATCTATCGAGTATTCACCGTTAAGTTGATAAATAAAAATTATCCATACAATAAAAAGTAATCAGAGATGAAATAAATTAATTTTCACGGACAAAGAAACGGTTTTGTAGACTCCGAGTGTTATCTGTGCCAACCGAATTGAAAGTGTTACGATGATGAATTTGAAATATCATTTTTCAAATTTCGATAGTTAATTTTTTAACGTGAAAGTTGCAATGTCACCATTTACAGTCACTTTTTTTTTACGTTTAACTCAATTGTTTTTATTATTCATAGTTAGAACATAAGTGATTTACTTTTATTTGAAGGTTTAAGATATAATTTTCTAATATGTTTTAAATTTAAATGTCATCACTGCGAGGTTTTTTTCCAATTTTAGACGATTTAACGATGAAAGGAATTGTTATTTAAAAAAAATACTGATAAACATTATTTATATTAAGTATCTACATTTATTTATACTAAAATGAAACAGACAATTAACAAAGTTGACACTACTATTGGCGGGAAAGTTTTCTCATTTCAGGCAAAGGTAATCATTTCGTAAGTCCACTCTATGGTCTTCAACATATATACGAGTACAGTAATGACCACCCTATTTTGGTCAGTGAGTTAATGACCCCTTGGATAGTTTATGATTGAGGTAATTTTCTTTGCATTATGTGTGTTATTTGTGGTATGGGTCAGATGTTATACGGTCATTAAAGGATATAATTAGATACGCTATTGAAAGGAGGCAAGCGATGTAAAATGATTCTAACATTCTAAATAATAATCAAAGGTCAACAGAGTGCGGACAAACGAGAATTCTTTTTAAAAAAACCTCTAGATGGCGTTGTAAATTGTCGAGCACTATAGTCATGGCCTAATGTCATCAAAATTGTGGAAATTTGTAGACCATGCTGGGCAGGACATTTAGCGTAAATGCACGTAAATGACCACAGACTGCCTAAGCGGGTATTGGAGAATTAATACGCAGTAAGGAGAATTTAAGATGCCTAGGTCCTTACCGACATGGAGAAATTTACTGAACTAGACCCAGGCCCACCCGTGGCTGTAATGCCTCTGATCGACAGTCGTGCGCTAGTTTGGTTCATGCGGTAGCTTCCCACGCTTGTCTTCGTCTCGGGCGATCTTTATCAAAACACGATGTTCGCAAGTCGAAGATTCTACGCATTGATAATAATATTTATAGATGTAGCGAATTATACAATTTTATAGATGGTAAAGCTTACGAATTCAGTAGAAATTATAAATTATAAATCTCAACAATGAAATAACAAATTTACTAAAAAGTGTCATTTCTATATCATCAACTTAAAATTTGTTACGATACAAAATTAATTCATAGACAATAAATAACATTGTCATTGAATAAAAAGCTAAAATTCAGTTTTCCTAAAATTAAGTGCAGTTGTTTGACTTATATTTAGAGTGACAGCGCCATCTAGTTTTCACAAGTCATGGCTCCAAGCTTTTAGTAACTTTTATGGTACAGCGCCATCTTCACCAATAACTTTATTTTTAACATTATTTCGTTAGTTTACAAGTTTACAACCGATTATCTCAATAGATGGCGCTAAAGTTTTAAAACTTCTTTTCACTTAAAAGCATTTTATTTCACATAGTGAAAATAATCTTTAACTGAACAAGTAGTAAAGTTGCCTGTATGTTTAAAATATATTTTGCGATTTTAAATTCCTGTCTTTCGGCCTGTCCATTATCTATCTGTATATTATCCGCTTTGTGGCGTATACTATTGTTTATTACCAAATATTACGTAACTGCTTGTTTGTTTTCGCCTTAACGAAAGCGCATTTCAATCGGGCAGTTTAAAGCTTTGTTTAGTATAACTATGGGGCGCAATAGGATTCATTTTGCATAGATAATGGCCATAGACAATTACGTAATACGTGACTACGCAAAGAGGGTGTATAAATTACTATCATCAAGACGAACACAATAACTCATTGTGTTACCAAATTTATTAAAGTCATGAGCATTGAGTTTTTAATCCAAACGATACCAGATTTAATAAGGATTTAGTGATAGACCCATCATTCACACTATCTGTAGTTAACTGTTTAATATTACTATCAATTCGTCATCACCATCACTTCACGTCCACGGAGGTCGGTGCCTTTATTAGGGGTGACTAGGCCATAGTCAAACACTTTGACCCAGTGCATTTGACTTCACACATAGAATGACTACACGTTTATGTGTAGAAATCAGGATGTTTTCCTCCGCCCTCAGATTTGACAATTATGAATGTTGTTGAGGAAAACTTATAAAACCCTTTATAGACGATTTAGTACAGAGTTATGTGTTTATAAATCAGTAGCTTAAAATCTTTATTTTATGAAGTCATTGTAATGATTACTTTATTATCTAATCATTATTCTGTACTTAGAAATGAATCGTCCATTGAAATCCATACAATATATTTCGCAAGTCATCAGTAGGGTTTAAATATCGCCCACAGTTACGCTATTGTTCAACTTAAATCCCTATAAACAAAGTTTAGGACGGATTATTTTCATCCCCAGCCGAACTCGACGGGGGTTGTTATTCTCGTTTAGCATGTTTCGGTCTTCACGCATTTTTACTTTTAGTCACTCAACCGTAATTTTCGTGTTATAAATACTTTGTGACATACTTCTTTTATTCAACAAGCGGACGACTTCGTTAGCACAGAATAATATATACTAACCAAGGTTACTTTCACATACCACCTGATCATCATCAGCTCGCTATACGTCCCCGCTGAGGGGCTCGGAGCCTGTCCCATAATTAGGGGTGACTAGGCCATAGTCAACCAAAGCCCAGTGCTGATTAACTTCACACATATCTTTGAATTTCTTCGCAGATATATACAAGTTGCGTTACGATGTTTTCCTTCACCGTATGAACGTCTGTAGAGGTGCATATTAAATTCGAAAATCGAAAAACACATAAGTACATGATGGGAATCGAACCGTGACAATGACGAGTACGGTTTGGTCCGGTCAAGCGCTTAACAACTGCGCCACCGACTCTCCGAAACCAGTCACCTTCTGGTAAAAGTTTCGTCAAAATTGGACGCGCACTTGAGAATAGACTTAAAATAAAAAAAATAAGTGATTTTTGATTATAAGCAATACAAATACATGTTCAAGAAACATGTTTTATTTTTTAAACAATAAACATCCTCATCTATCAAACATCCATCCATCCAAAGCATGCCGGTGTTAATGCGTTATAGTAATTGTATTTGTTCTTATTTCAAACGATTACTTTGTCATAAAAGTCAATGAATGTCAATAATTTGTTTAAATAGATAAACTTATAAGGTTAATGACCTTCATTATAATTTTTATCGAGCGATTAAGATCGCGTGACTCCCCAGAAGACATTAAACCATCTCGCCACCGCGCTGCGGTCACCCTTCGAGTTCATTTTGATATATGAAGCTATTTTGTTACGCATCGATTGAATCGAGAACTTAACATTCCAAACCTTATTGTTAATTTGTAACTAAACATAATTAAAACATAAAACCTGTTACTCTGGACTCATACATACGATGAAGCGTCAATAGCTTCATACGACTAATGTCGTGATCCATATCCAACACGAGCTTTTATAAGCTTACCAGGTATACTTACAAGAAATATTAGTAAATGAACTAAAATCCACTAATATTTTACCAAAAAAATATACATCTGGACAGGAACATAGTATGATTCTCTGTGGACAGCGTAATTTTAGATATAACGTGGCGTAGAATGCGGAAGACTCAGCAGCTCAGGCGACCTCGAGGCGTTAAGGTATTTGAGAAGATGTATACAGTTAAATCAATTGTTAATATTTATTATATTACATGTTTTTGTTTTATTTAATGCTTATTTATTTCTTTTATAATAACAAGTTAATTCCAAAACAGTACTTGTATAAACGTATACTGGTTTTCGAAATGGAAAGCTTTCTTTTCTAAAGTTGAAAAATTGGTGCTTGTCTGGGATCGAACCGGGACAATGTCGGGTCAAGCGCCTAACTACTGCACTGTCGACGCTCTACAATTTTCCACATTTCAGTAATTCGATTCTATTTCGTAGTACTAACGAATTCATTGTGATGGTCATTCACGCCGTATATGGGTGTATTGAATGAGCAGATGTCCGGAGGCGCGTCGGCGGGACCGATGGAGCGTGGCGGAGGGTGCATTAGTTTACAGTATATTTGCTATTTGTAATTGTTATGATAAATGCTTACAATTTCAAACAGTACGAAACAAACGAAGTTACTTTTAGAGTGTCAAGTCTACGAAGCGCCAATAGCCTAATGGGTACGGGCTACCGATCTAGCGGTCGTCGTTTCAAATTCCGCCATCCGACAATTGAACCATTTCCTAACAAAAGCTTTTTGAAGCTTACCAGAAATCGTTACAAGAGATATTAGTAAATTAACTAAAATCTACTATTTTTTTATAAAAAATAAATAAAAAGTACACCTTAATGCTAAAACATAGTAAAGTTTTTAGTACGCAGAGAGCTGCGCGTGGTGTGGTCCTAGTGGAAATAGACATTAAATGGCCAGTGGAAAAACTACGATTCTCTATCAGAATAATAATTATCTATATCTATATTTTAAATTACGAGAATGCCATCCTCTCGGCTAATAATAATATAAAATGAAAAAACAAAATTTATTTTTATTTTTCAAAATTTTATTTACACAAAATTTACCACACAACAAAACAAACATCACTTGGGCAAATGGAAGAGGCTCAAGCGGTGACGCCTATCGCCTGTAACTGGAGGCCTCGCTGGTTTTCAGGGTGACCGTAAATACTGGGACATACTTTCAGACTTTTGTTTTACAATAGGGTCATTAAAGAGTTCTATCATCTCGTGTGTTTGAGTGTGTGTTAGTGTTTTTGTTTGTTTGCGTGTGGTAATTAGAGCCTTTATTTTACAATCTTCATATTACGTTAAATTATTGTAATATTGTTTCTGTGAAGGCATGTTAGTTGTTCTGGTCGTGTGCATGCATGTATTCGCGTTAGACAGGGGCATTTACCCCTTGTGCATTAAGTTAGCGCGCTCCGGCATCTGTTCGTGACAGTACAGTCACAAACACAAGTTTTTCAAAATGCGACTAATGTAAAAAATATACTAAAGTCTTTTTAAATCAGAACATAATAGCCAAGTGGAAGTTAAAGAAGTGCAAGTTTAAGAATATTTACAACATTTTCGTTTTGACTGTACAAGTAATTTTTTTTAATACTTAATAGAATTAGAACGATTTTTGTAACGAACTCCATAATTAAAATTCGTATTATCACCATCGACAATATTTTTTTTAAATGAAATATTAGCAAATTGTTCTTAATTTAAAGTTGTCACAAATAAATTTTGTTATCGCCTGTATCTAACTGTGCGCGAGGGGCTATTCTGATTCCACTTAAGATATTCAAAATTTGCATATATAATATTGTGTTTGTCGACATGTCCGCGCAGCGTGACGGACAGTATGGGAGTCGCGGTTAACCACTTTACTGCTTTTAGGTTATGCTTCATTAATTTTCCATTAGTCGACTTTTATGACAGATTGTGTTTTTAATTTTGACTTTTAGTCATAGACAAAAGACAAAGGATATATGTCCATAAGTCCACAGTGGTAATAACAGATGACAAATCCACATTCTTACAGATATATAGAGAAAAGATTTTCCTTCGTAGTTTTTAGGAAAAGTTCATATTTATCATGCTCTCTCAAATAGCTCCAGTACCCATCTTAGAGAATGACATTATTCATATTGACATTTCACATTAGACAATAAAGTACCATTTTATGGATTAGAAAATGTCATTCATTTAATACGATCGTTCATTGACAGTTCCGGTGTCATCGTGTTCCGTAGATCCGAGTTATCCCAAAGGAAAATAATTTCTCACTACATCTGTAATGAGTGTAGATTAAGTATGCTAAAAATCTAAGTAACAACCCTGTAGTAATAAGATATTAACCGTGTCCCTATAATTAGGCGACAATATTCCTGACCGCGTACACCATTGTGCGGGCCTGCCATCTATCATTAACTTAACGAAATAATTAGTTAGTTGTATGCAGAAATGGTCAGATAGGATTATTGGACAATCTATTGTTAAATTTTTAAATTTATTATTACAATGGACACGTGGCCACAACTGTGTGGTCAGAGTGACTTTAAATTTTAACATAGAAGGGTTGGTACATCTGTGCAAATTTGTGACCAGTCTGACAACAATGTTTTAACTTATTGCTTTTAAAAATAATTATTATGTGTATTTGTAAGTTACAGCATTTTACATCGTATAATTAGGTTAGTTTTTTTTTACATTTAATTTTAGATTATCTACATTTCGTGTGATTCTGTCATGATGTTAATTTTCAATGGTAAAGAAAATATAATTTATGAAGTAAAATTGTTTTAATTATAACTAAATTTAATTATTTAAGAAAGAAAAAAATATTTATTGTTACATTACAAAGAAACCAGAAATTATAAATATACAAGATATAAGACAAAAGTAATACGACAAATGGTGGCCAGCTCAGCTTGTGCAGGGACGGCCTAGGTCTTCCCTGCGCTGGTTTTCAGCTGGCTCCTTTGCTATCATAGTATTACCTCCTAGGCGATAGGGGTAAACCTAAACGATTTATAAGACATAAGGAATGGTTAACTTTAGTATGTTTTTTATTCACTTTTAATTTAAAGGCTTATAAAAATTACACGTGACATATTTGTTCCAGTAATTTTATTGTAACAATTTAGGTGAGTGCCACGGACCAAGCTGGATGCCAGCTTAGAGATGGTGTCATTTCGATATACGCTGAGCTGGATCCTTCATCCACACTCGTTCAATTCATCATCATCATTATCAGCCTAATGTAGTCCACTGCTGGATGTAGGCCTCTTTCAATTGTTATGTTTCAAATTTGTACTGTTTTTTTATCAATTTATGCGACAGTCTAAACCCAGCAGTGGACGATGTTTGGCTCTTTTTTGTTGACGAGGGGCAAATCTTTGAAAGATACCCTGCCTTCTGGGGGGAAGACAGGGTTATGTAGGTCGGCCTACTAAAACCCCCCGGTGGCCATCGTCGAGTGCAACTGATGAGAGATCAGGGATCTCCGAGGAACGCATCGGAGGACGACGTGTGGCTGAAGTTATGACGATGAAAAGGTGATTTGGCACATTTTTAAATGGTGTAGTAAGGCGAAAGCAAATTGAATATATTGTGACTTTTCAAGATAAATTATTGGTTTGGTGACGTAATTGAAGGTCGGTTAATGTGGACCCACTATCTAAGTGTTCTTCGGGTCACGGATCAGGTAGCCGACTAGGGTTGGCTGTTGCATGTTTCAAATATTGTCTCAACAATGAGCGTCTTCAAAAAAAAAAAAACATTTTCAATATTTCTAAATAGACAAGTTTCGCTAATTATTTCATTTAAATTATAGTTTAATTTAATAACTTTGTGATTACTCCTTTTGTGTGAATTACTTAGTTACACAATAAAAACATTTTTTTTAAAGTTCCGAGCAATTCGTTAAAATTGTTATTCAATGTCTTAAGGTAAATTCTTATTACATCACTTTACAAATTAAAAACAAGAGTAGCGTTCAAATAGTGCGTGAAGAAGCAATTAAATTTTTGACAACCCTATAGAAAACATCCCTAAAAGTTAAAACCACAAGAGTACGACATTTTTCTTCAATTAAACTCAAAAACAAATGTTCCCACGTGTCCTTTCTAACTTAGAGGATACCTTAACGGTGTCGTATTCAACAGACCGTTGAATTCTATAATACTTGGTCATTTCTTTTCTAAGTAAAAAAAAAAAGATGTTTTCTTAGGAAAAAGTCGATTTTTATTCTTCCACTGTCGTACAAAAATATATAAAACAATAGCCCTCATTTCCAGTGTTGCGAAAATGAAGGATTATTGCAGAGAAGATATGGGTACGGTTGCTTTTTGACTCTGTTTTTAACGCAGATTGTATATGTGATGCTATTCGATTCCTGGCAAGTATAGTGACAAGATCTCTGATGCAGATGGTGTTGTTGTGTTATTATTATGATTATAATTCAGTATAGTTTAACCTTTAGTCTATATGCTTTGTTATCTTTTTACAGTAATAATATGCTTTCATATATATTGTTCGCATCGTCCGTCACTGTCAAAGTCACCAACGTCACCGAACTAATGGTGGCAAAGATAGACTCGGATGCGAGCGACGGCGGGCGGCGGCCTCACGCAGCCGTCGTCCGTGTCCCTCTCATAATTCAGCTCGAACGAGCACTTGGCCGTCGCGGGCGCAGCCTCCGAGCTCCACGACATGCCTCACAGCAAGATCATAAAGTCATCAGGATAGTCATCAAGTAGCACGCTTAAATCATGTCTTAAAAGCGGTATGTGCTACAGTATATGTATGTCTACCGAAATATTTTTCTTTTAATATGTATATAGGTTTGAATGCTTTTAGATCTATATACCTATAGACGGAGAATTCCAAACGAGTTTGACCTGACCAAGGAACCGATTTTTGAAATGTCATTATATATTGTAAATGACAAAACTGAGGCATTTTACGTCAGCAAAATGATTTGGAAAGCCTTTTATCGCTTTGTTTTTATACTCTGCATTAGGTATCGGCTATCTATATCTATGGATCGGTAATAAATTCATTGAACAAATTATCGCAATTCAAATAAAACTCACGTTTAAAATTAATACGCGCCAATTTAATTTTGATATCAAAATGAACGCAGCCAACTGTTGCTTCGCGCGCCATTGTCCATAGATTATACCCAACCGCGCGCCTGGCACTGCCTGGCACCCGCTGATCTTATACTCTATGAAATATGACCGATTAAAAATTATGCAAATTTTTTAAAACAAAATTTTACTAATTAATAATGACGGTGTTTTTTAAGTATGTTTTATTATTTATTTAGTGACATATTAGGAAATGTTCGTCATTTATCTCCCTCTGTATTTAGTACGCACTTATTAAAGAAAAACTACTGTCAACTGATGTTACCTGCTTCACCATCAGCCAATCTACACTGCACAGTCTGCGGTCTTCCTTCTGAATCAATCACATATTTCAAGGTTTTAATAGTAATTTTAAAAATATTAAAAGATTTTTGTTAATTCAGTCCTGGACTTCATAATCGATGGTTTTAACTCACGACCCCTACGTCGGTGCATCAATTGAAAATAAATCTTGTATTTAAGTTCATGTGCCCGTATTACTTGAAGGAGCGTTACGCATCAAGCCGCTACTTTCTATGCGGGTGGACAGGCAGATGCGTTGTGGTGACACTTTTTAAGGGTTTTAACGGTTTTTATCAATACGTTAATATAGGTAGAAATGAGTATACTTTTTATTATACCAAATGAATAAAAAAAACCGCTCATAGAATAATAAAAATTAGGCTTATCTGGGAAGACACGTTTTTATTTTTTTTTTAAATTTTATAAGGTGCACAAAATAACAATCCAATTACGGGTAAATGTAAAATAATGTTGTTCCTGATTACTAAAAAATAAGAACGAAGGTACGTAATAATTATTTATTTAACTTTATTTCTTCATCATCAGCGTTCTTCTGTAGGACATAAGTCTTTCCCGATGACTTCCAAAGCCAGGGGTCTTCGATTAAGGGTAGTTACGTATACATTGGCATCCCTTTAATTTTTCTATATAAAACAAGTTATATCGTCAAACTAATGAAACTGCACCGAGCTCGCCGTCCGCCATTTTAATAGAAAAGTAATTCGTTTTAAAATTGAATTCCGTCGAGAGCGTAGAACGGAACGGAACTGGGGAACGAGGCTTATGATCTTATTTTATGGGATTTCGTATAAAATATTGTAATTATAAGTTTATTGTTTTACTTTAAATCTAAAAGGATAAAGGAATAGATCTGTTGACACGTTCGCGGTGAAACGAGGCCTAATTCATCCCTAATGCAACTACCTTGTGGTGCGGGAAAGAAAAACGTGTACTTTTCTGTAGTGCGAAGGGCATAACTTTGTTAAAGGTGATGGGGTCTAAAGGACCGCGTGTCGCACTAACGTCTAACGGAGCGGGTCGATGACACCTCGGTACGCAAAAATTGGTGCAGTAGTGAACGTGTTAAATTCGACATAGATTGTCATCAGTATTTCCACTTTGTATATATTTCTCGAACCTTAACTTCACAATACAAACACGACCGGGACTAATACAAAAGTTTGGATGGTTGTCTGATGACAGTCAACTCCAAAAGAGCTCAAGGGACTTAGATGAAATTTGGCATAGACAAATGTATGGAAAAGGTCATAAGATATTCTTTAAGTTTATTTTTAATTGTACGCAGACGAAGTCACGAGCGAAAGCTAGTATAACAAATTGTGGTTATCCGATGACTGTACTGATATTTCATAAAATACAATATTGTCAATTAGCGTGGTCAAGCATCGCGAACGGGAGCGTGTGCCCACGATAGGGATGTTACCAAGTTTCGATGCCGATTCCGATGGGGATTTCCGAATGATTTTGCACCATCGGTTCCGATATTAATCGGAAATTATATCGTTCGTCGATATCAGCCATGCCTGTAAAATTAACAGAAACAATAACATTTTTAATTAAAAAAAGAAATTATGTTGGATAGTTCAACTATCGTGGAAGGCTAGATAACATCACGCTACGTGCAATAGGAGCGGAGTATTCAGTTCCGTTCAAGCTAACTCTTCAGCTTTATATCAGTGGAGATGAATCATGTTGTTGACGTTATTTTATTGGACCTTTATCCTATTGTCTCCGCTTCTGATTTCGATACCGATTCCGATATAACACCACCGTCCCATCCCTGGCCCGCAATTAATCGGTGGACGGTACGGCACACGGCGTGACGTCACGTTCACCGCACGCGCTTGATGCGTTTTTAAACGTCTACACATGTATTTGTAATTGTTTTAGTTCAATTTGCTTGGTCCTGCGACAGATGTGACACCAATTATTTGAACAACCATCAGTTGGAAAGGGTCATTAAATTAGATCATAAAACACGTACGTTGACTGTCTCTGCTCTAAACAAACTTTTTTTTTTACTCGAATTCAATAGACATGAGAAATTCTAACACACCTACCTTTATAAGAGTACATAACACCAATAGCCTAAAGGTTAAGGGTACGGATTTTCGATCAAGTAGCCGAGAGTTCGAATCCCGCCATTCGACTGATGTAAACCATATCCTAACAAGTCTAGAGCTGTAAAATAAAATTGTAAATAAGTAAGGAAAATTGTAAGTTTAAAAAGAAATAAAGAACCCCGCTTCACAAAGTCTCTGATAGGTATAACTTAGAACGAGAGAGGGGAGGGGGGGATTACGCCCCCTAAATATAATTTCTTATTTCCATTGAATTCGATTGTTACAAAGTAATAAAAAACTATCTGACATTTATAGCAAACGATCATTTTATGATGAGATATTTAATAATCTTTTTTTCAAATGTTTAACTAAAGTGGTCTCCCTTAGATTTGGTGTCAACAGTACTGTCATATCCCTTAGTGACCAATTAACGATTCATAGCGAGACAGTGAGTAAAACAAATGTTTATTATTTTTTAAAGTATGAAGTTGTTTACTTTGGAGTAATTAATTTCCAAGTTAATTAATTCCAGGTGGCAGTTTGTTTATGCCAAGTTGCCATAGAACCCTTGGTTAATGTCTGTTATTTTTTTTATATCTATAAATCTTCGCATTTATTAATTGCGAATGCAAATTATTCACGTTGCGTGTCCGATCGTTTGATCTGTTTTGTTGTTATTATTATTTGGTTACAATATCGCAGCTAGTTAATTGTGTGTTTTGAATAGTTGTGTGACGTCCAGTTTGTTGAGTCTATGTTTGAAAGAGTTGTGTTTGAGCTATAAAAACATTCTCTGGTAGTTTGTTCCAAGATGTGACTACAGTATTAGGCAAGAAGTGCATAATTGATCTCCCTCTAGCTGAGGTCGCCCAGAGTATTCAATGGAAATGAGAAATTACATTTCCGTATGTCACTGGTTGACAATGTCCTTTATTGTAAATGTAATTAAAGAGACAAAGAGAATGTGTTGGTGCTTTCAATTCAGAGGGATTCGTCGAGTTATTTAAGTCGACGTTACCAAGTCACTTGTGGGTCGCGACCTGATTTCGAAACGCAAAGGCGAATAGCTCGCTACGCTTTCAGCTCACTTCAATTCAGAAGTGTTTAGTTTGAGCTCGAAAGTGTTGAGGAAAACGAGCGACTTCGAATTGGGGCATAACTTAAGTGATGTTTGTGAAAGAACGAATTTGTAGATAAGATATGTATACTTTTGTTTTACTTTGTATTTGTATTACTTTGTATTATGCTTTGTTTCAGTTTTTTTTTTAATATAAATATTAGTAAATTTTTGTTAATCTACAAACATTTCTTTTAACCATTCCTGGTAAGTTTAAAAACGCTTGTGTTAGGATGTATGGTCGACGACGATAGTCGAATGGTGTGATTATAATTGACGTCCGCTAGATCGGTACCCTTAACCATTGGACTATTGGCGCTTAATTTTAGCTATGTTCGTTCGTATATAAAAATAGTAAATCATAGGTACACAGTAGAGATGTTAACAATATTTATCATAAGTGGAAACCGTTTTATTTATACAGAATTAACTAAACGGTATTCATTGGAAGACCTTTTTGAGGTCGCGAGCTTACGAAGTTTATTTTAGTAAAACCATTAAAGCTTAAAGTTTTATTCGTATTACGAGAGCAAAAAGTTATTATATTGTAACACAAAAAGTCGCTGAATTTGAGCTTTTTTCCTTTTATATTGAATTACTTTTTATCAGTAACTATAACGAATAATTATAAATTAAATGCACCTGTTTAACACTATTCTTATAACCATCACTGGTAGTATTTTGATAAATTGAAAATAAACCCATTAGTATTAATAAATCAAATTGAAGGTTATAAAAATTGTAACGGGTTATCACAAAAGAAAGGAACAGGTGATCATTTTATCTTCCCCTATTGAAAATATCGGGAATTAATGTGGTTTCGTTATGATTAATTTAATGCATATTAAAGAGTGTAGATGGCGTTTTTATTAAGTACTATAACAGGCAGAATTAAAATCTAGACGTCCAGAGTCGTTCACCGCTATATACTAATGTATTTTTAGATTTTAGTATTTCATACGTACCCGACCGTTCTTATTTCAAATTTACAATTTTTCTGTCGAATATTATAAATGTTTGTTAAAATCTAACGCATTAGTACCTAGTTAAATATTGATAACATTTTTTTTTTCATTAACATAATTCCAGTATACTATCATTCTCAGCTCACTATACGTCTCCACCGAGGGGCTCGGAGCCTGCCCTATAATTAGGGGTAACTAAGCCATAGTCAACCACGCTGGCCCAGTGTTTGTTGACTTCACACATATTTTTGAATTTCTCCGCCGATATATGTAGGTTGCATTACGATGTTTTCCTTCACCG
>JAODUI010000023.1:8003469-8027373 GCA_027563995.1 Papilio gigon
CGCGTTCGCGGCCCGTCGCTCACTGGTCGGTACTGACACCGAGTTGCACGTGAGTTAAGCCGTTTTATAAGTTATACAGTGTTTTATTTTTTGATATTTACATTAGTTTTTTGTTACTAGTTATTTTGCGTATAGCATTGGGAATGTGGGTTTTTTGTTCGTCAGTAATTTGTTTATGAACTGCCATAATGTTTTTCCAAATGAAATTGGTTTTTCTATACCAATATATATAGCATCAATGCCATGCAGTTGTTTTTTTTTAAAGGAAAAATTGTCATCTGATTTGTGGTGTTTTATTTAAGTTATGTAGAATAATGTAATAAGTATACCGCAGAAGGTTTCGTTAGTAAACAATCGATTTAGGATCTAGGTTTTATTCAAATTGGTTACTGTTTTGTATCTTTACTTTAAACTTTTCTAAACGTAACCAGACAATGAAATATAAAAAAACTATAGTTACGTTTAAAATGATGTCATTTATTTATTATTGTATTTTTTTTTGAAGAGTCGCTCATGCAAATCGCGTGACATATGCCAGTGATATAATTCCAGTGTGACATTTGACGTTTGACGTTTGAAATTTGACGTTGACTGCGCGATAACGCCTTTTCAATGTCATCATCAAATGAATGATTTTAATTATTACACAATTGGAACAGATGTCAAAGTTTTTATATCGTATTTTGTATTTAAATACGTTTTATGACACTTTTATGTCATGGTATCATGAAATATTTTTTTTTATTTTCGAATGTTAATATTCTGATTAGTCTACTTAAAAATGCAGTGTTAACCTCTGCTTGGGTAATCTTAATTTTTTTTTTTATATTAAAAGAGGGCAAACAAGCCTCGGGTCGCCCTAAATTATTTGATCCGACGCCCATGGACGTCAGCAACACCAGAGGAATCGCAAATGCGTTGCTGGCCTTTAAGGAAGGCATACGCTCTCTTCTTGAAGGACACTATGTGACCCTATATGGGTCAGGAAGTAACTTACTCGTATTTAAAAAGAGTTTTTTTGTTAAATATTTAAAATAAGAATTCTTAAATACGTTAAGCTGACTAATTGCGTTCCCGGAACCCGTTCCCCAAATCAAGAAACCAGATATAAAGCGTGAAACCCACTGTCGGCTTGTACCTTCACAGGCGAGACTGCCAGTGAACAAATAAATCAACTTTGTTTTGACCCTCGACCTCCGAGCGAGGGGTCTGGAACCGGTCGACGTAACGACTACGCGATGACACTTACGTTTGACAACTGCCTGTGTTGGATATGGCATAGCCTAAGTTATCCGCGTCTCAGTTGACTATTGTCCAAGCAGTTTTTATATGTTCCCACATCAAAGCCATAAAAGACAAGAAGAGAAATATATCGATTACGAAAGAGAACGCATTTCATTCGGCAGATCGTCACTTGTCTTCTGCACGCCCCGACTTTACTACATTCGTTCTTTTGATATGTAGGCATTCCGTTTCAAACAAGTATTTCATTTTAAATAGTTTTCACAAAAGCCGTACGATATATATGGACTTAATTAAAACAATGAAGGTATGAGAAATCTCATAATCAGTATTGGACGTTAGAAATATTTATGAGCAGTACAAGAGCACATAATCAAGACGGTGATGAGATTGAATGTGGATGACAAAGGTGGAGAACGACTAAAGAAGGTGTGGAATGTGTGAAAGATATGCGTAACGAGGTGAATTCTGATATGTCGACTGATAGAGATGTATGGATTACATACTGTGCTGAATCATTGTAGGGAGAAGAACAGATTTATGACAAGGACATGTAAATACTCAATCCAAGCCTAGAATCGGTTCAAAATTATTTTTAATGTATCTTCTGCAGCCGTATGGTTATATTCTTACTTACATACTTACAATATTAAATGCAAATAACTCGCATAAATTAACTCGGTCTTCGCCCATAACAAGATAACATTTGATACGTAGAACCCAATAATGTAGAAGTAATTTCGCACAACATAAATAATGTAAACGACCAACGTTGAATATATTTCAAGTAACCGTTACATGAAATACAAGCTTGATTGAAGACAATCATTTCAATCAGTTCTAAGTTGCCCTTGTAAGCCTTAAGAGTTCCCATACTGGGCACGTATTGTTGACGCAAGTAAATCAACATTAACATGAACGGGAAAAAAAAAAACTAGTTCCGAAAAAAGAATTCAAGAAGGGCGAAAGCTATTGTGTTACGTTTTCGCACACGGAAGTTCCCATTTCAATAAGCTACGTTTGAAGGTAACAATACTATACAATACGACCACAGACAATGCGTCAGAGAAACGAGAGCACTCTATTGTCTGTGGCGCAGCTGATCTTCAAGATCACCTTATTCTTTTCTTAATGCAATATTAAGAGTAATAAATAACGGCATTGATACGAAAATGTCTCACAAAGTTTATCGTTACAATTTTAAAATGCAATTTGGACTCGTCGAAGTTTTCAAAGTGAACTGATAAAATTAAAGAAAAAAAGGACTTTTTGAATAACAAACTTTTCCTATTAAAGTACTTGTCAAAACGAATTAAACTCCAAACTCGATAGGATTGCGTCGTTTATTTACAATGTTCCTATGCCTATCTTCCAGGTCTATGTCATAATAATATTGCGTACGATTTATTCGTGCGTCCAAAATTTTAGTCAGAAATTGTGAAGTGGATTTAACTAGCTTGGATTTAACTGAAATATTTGTTTACAGACACGGTGAAACTAAATAAAAGCTTGTAACGATGTTTCAAAGTCGATAAATGTCATTGTGGTCGCGTGGCGTGTTTATAAAAACATCCTAGGTCATTCGCGGTTTCCTAGCTCTATAAATGTTAATTGAGTTGACCGTTGGCAGATGTTTTATAAGGGTAATTCGCAATAACTGGTCTTATGTTTTTTTTTAATTTACTACCATCCACCGTTTGTACTGGGATGATAGATTTACATTTTAAACTATATTTAACTATAATTTATATAAACAACTCAAAATAACGAACAATAAGCGTGATATTGTGACTCCATCTACCAAAAAGATGCGCCAAAAGCAACTTCGTCCACCAGTCCTTGACTAATTGCGAAGACTCGATAACTGTTAGGAAAACAGAATATACCATTGTTGAATGATTTACAATACAGTGCAAAATTAAATACAATAAAACTAGAGATATCTTCAAACGAAATCAATCCAAACATACAAATATTCAGATAGTAAAACTAAACTGTAAACCACCGTACACATGTCTCCCCTTTGTGTTTGTTAAGACAGACTACCGACGTCTTGACGGGTTAATATTTCAGCCTCTAATAAATCGCAACTCCTAATCGTTTGAACATAGACAAGGAAATAAAATACAAAATACATGTTGTCGACGTTCACACTTTAATTTATTAATCGTTCATAATTATTGTCGGTTTGTAAAACATTGAATAAACGCGCATATATGTATGCAAATTATACTTAAAATAAATTAAACTGAACATTACTATAATAAAAAAAAAAAACAAATATAACCATTATTTCCATAACGTTAGAGTTTATGATCGCTCGAAATAAAATTAATACATTAATGCAACGAGCCATTCTACAATTATTGTTAGGGCGTAACTAAAAATCAAAGAGGTTGTTCGTATAAAAGATTTTCGCTCCAAATACATAACTGTCACATTAATTCAAAATGTTTAAAGTACTGAGCATCACCCCTATCTTAAATCTTTATAATACAGTTTCCTTAGGGTCGTGTTAAAAAAAAACGTGGGTAAGATATAAAAAGTCCGTGTCGATAGAAAAGAATTAAACAATGTTTTTTTTCTATATAAACTGTCTTGTTTCAGAATTGATTTAGGCGTACCTTTATAAAAAAACGTGAGGAGATAATGTGATTTTTTCTAAAAGCATTTCTAAGTTAAATTTATTCATTCTACGTCTTTGAAAAACTGGCTGGTAAAGAAATGTTTTTACGTTAAGAAAAAAAAAATACTTGTTTAAAAATTTAATATTTTTTGGTACTACAGAAACGAACCTTTAAAGATTTTATATTTGTAAAAATTCTTATTTGAAATTAAAAAAAAAATAATACAGCCTAAATTATTTCCACATACATTAGCTACCTTCCAGTCAAAGTCCTGTCCAATTAGGTCAAGTTGTTTCGAAGAAAATGTTAACAAATTTAAACCCACAATTTTAGAAGTTGGTAAAAAGTGGCTACGGGTAGATGATACGAAGATCATATAGTACTTATCAATTTATAACGATACTAGTAATAAAAAAACGCTATAACACAAGTTAAAATCTTTTATTCATACCCGTCGTGTAAGTGGGCGACATTAATTTTAAGGTCGGCACGCAATCGCTTTTAGTTTCAATTTCCGTTCGTTCAGCAGCCGCCCCAAGCCCGCCAGCGCCTCGCAAAGGTCGACCGTACGTTACATTCCAACAATGACCTTTGTTTTTTACTATATTATGTTAATTACGTCCAGTTACGACTGTATTTAGCAAAACAACGCTTACTAAGAAAGCATAATGTATTTTTTTTATAACATCTGAGTAGATTTATGTTAGTAATATTTCTTGTAACCATATCACGTAAGCTAGAATAAGGTTGTGTTAGATTATGGTTCACGAAAGTAGACGAATGATGAAGTTCGAATCAATATTTGACCATTAGGTTATTGTCCTTTGAAATTTAGAATCTATGTCTTTACTAATATACCGCACATTTCGACGACATCTTCTCATTTACACGGTTTTATAGAGCAATGGAATAAAAACGGCTTCGTAATGCATCTTAAATAAAATATAAATATGGTGATCGGAAACATAGACGCTGCGATCGTGGGACTAGATAAAATGCAGAACGCTTTGTGACGTTGCCGCCCCATTGGAACAAAAAAAAAAGAAACTAAAGAGTAAAAAAAGTGTTTCTAAGTATATAAATACATTCAGGAACTTAGAACTGAATATATAAAATTGCTACAAATAAAAGAACGACTAAAAGATATAACTAATAAAAGATGCTACGAAGTTTGTTTTGAGTTTTCAATCTCAAGTAGATTATAATGAAGTTATGTTATTTTTTTATATAATTCTTTTGTTAATATTCCTAGTTGGTAATTAATTTTATTTAACAATTAACACACGTCGAATATCGTTAACAAAGAAGCATCGATGTCCTTCCCTACCCCTGACCGTGGCTGACACCATTATAATGAGGTAGTCAACTATAATGTTGCATTCCGCGAACACCTCTCATTGAGCTCAACCCTTTGTCCGCCGGGGCGGAGGCGGCCCACTGGGCGCAGCGTGGGCTCTTTATAACCCCGAACAATCGCCGGACGAAGGGTTGAATCGACGTGTAATGAGCACAGTAAATTTTTGACACGTGCACACTCGAGGGTTTTGTTTCGTGTTTTACCGCTCGAGGCGAATAAATAGACGCCGCGGGGTGTTTTGATGGAATTAGATGCGTGTACAATAATTCAATTATAATGTAAATAAATTCATACATTTATAACTGCATCTGAAGCGTGTGGACCTTAATGGAATCATTCTAATGCAAGCCTGGCATATAATAAACGGGTCTCTCGCACATGATGACCAAGCAGACAGGAAAGACAGCACCGATAGACAGATGGAGAATCTTAGCTCAGCTGTAATACCATTATAATCAATCTGCTCTTTTCACTACGAAGATACAGCATAGTATGTACTCTTCTACATATCAGTCAGCCGTCATATATAAACTCACACCTTTCTTACGCATATCTTTCACACGCTATATCTACACCTTCTTCAGTCTACCTTTGTAGCCATCCACATATATCGTCACCTTGTTTTTGTGTTAGTTCCTGTTCAGTTCGAATTAAGGTCTAATCTAACAAAAGATCAGTTTTTCTTAATAAGAAGTAAGTAACAAACACGAGTCTAAAAGATGCTCTTTTGTTATTTTAACGTTATTTAAAAAGGTTTTAAAAGGTTTTTAAGTTCTGAATTTTAAAATGTTCTTCAAGAATCGAGCGTACCTCACTCTCAAAGGCAACACATCTGTGGTTCTTCTAGTATTGCAGATGTCCATGGACGTCGACCACACTTATGATTCCGCCGCTCGTCTGCCCCCTTCTCATATAAAAAAAAAAACAATATATGCTTATATTTTTATTATGGTCTACAGATAATGATGTAAAAACATTTTGTTCAATCATGATAGTGCTTGTATGAGCAAACGAAAATTGCAATAAACACGACTTGTTTGGGTGTCATTGACAACTTCGTGAACACCCGCGGCGAGACATCAAAAATAATGTAATACAATGTGGTGACAAAGGTGCGTGCAAACTGCGATGACTGGACAGTTTTCTCTACTATCTAACAAAGCGATTTTAAACTTTATTCCTTTGTGATAAAGTTGAATTCATTTGTTACCTGTCAGTTTGTCACAGTAATCTTGACAGGCCTCCCGCGAGGTACGATGTCGAATTTGATGAATGCACTTCTAGTGAATGTGTTCTTAATTTAGATGTTGTAAAATGGACAATGTATCAATTTATCGATGAAATCAAACGCGTTTTATATCGAAAAAATGTCACATCATTCTATAATATTTAATATATTACATAAAATATGATATTTACGTTATCATCATCATCGGCCCCAGTCTGCCCAATGCTGGACATAGGCCTTTCCAATGCCTTCCACAGTATGCGGTCCTCCGCTTTCCTCATCTATTAACTTCCTGCCGTCCGTACTATGTCGTCGGTCCACCTGGAGGAAGGACGCTTTTGTCACGTTAAATATATACTAATATTATAAGTTTAAACGCGCTATAATACGCGAATTTCAAAAGCTACTCGTTGGAATTGAAAACTTCTTTTAATGTTTCATAATCCATTTATCAAAGTATGTTATAGACTGTACAACATCACGCTACGACCAATAGGAGCGGAATAAACGCTGCAAAAGGCTGGATAAAAGCAATTAATTAAAAATATTCCTCCATTAACCATCAACTAATCTAATTTTTTTTGCTAATTTTACCGTTTACTAGAAATTATGTTTGATAGCTTCATTACTTTACAATTTTGTTATAAGAACCACCTATAAATTATAATAACATAAAGGGCAACACTAATAACATTTATTTTTATTGCTCCGGAGTGGATATCAACAAATTAGATTATGTGTATCAAACAGATGGCGACAGCAGTTGTACGGATACAGATTTAGAAAAAAAAAGAATATCGTTTGGGGTTATAACAGAAAAGTGTTATAATTCTAAAACTGACAGAATGATAATTAACGATAATTTTTACATTTAAAAACTGAATTTTATTTTTATAATTTATTAAATAATGTTTTTTTTGACACTATTTGTATCCATAGTTAAGTAACCTATAGACACCTAATCCGATGTGAGGCAAAAAAAACCTCACGAAGCCTTCTATTGCGATCACTCCCCTTGTGTAATTCAGTCGATAATCGACTCTAGGTGAGACGTTAATGTTTCAAACACTTCAACTCTAGCTTTGTATAGAATTAGATATAAGAATGTAAAATAATCTAAATGACATCTAGATTAAATTAATTTATTTAAATATATTTAATCAGCCTGATTGAAACTAATAAATACTATAAGTGTCAATAGCCTATGTTCCGGGTACTGATTTTACGATTACGAATATTATTCGACTATTGTAAACCACATCCTAGCCCGGCTCGCAGCTTAATTGAAATGGCAAAAGAAATATCAGTAAATTAATAAAAAATCTGCTAATATCTAATAACAAAACACAAACGACCATTAACGAGTATTCAAAATTTCTGTCTGTTAATTTTGACAGTTTAATTGAAGCGGGCGCCATATTGTATAACAGGTGGGGGGAAACGGAACTGATTTTATCTTCTAATCTAATTATAACCGTGAAAACAAAACAAAAAACGTTAAAAGTCGATTGAAACGTATTTTTATAGACATGATTTCTTAACAAGTTGAATTTGTGTGATGCCTTTTTATTATTAAATCTGATTTCAAAAACTAAACATGTCAAATTATTTGCTATTTATTAGCATAATGTCAAAATGGCGGCCATGTATAGAAACGTACCTTTGTTTATTTAATTTACATTTACAATTGTAAGGCATTTAACAACAGCATATTCTATATTCTTTAAAGTTATTGAGTCTGTGCGACTAGTCCGTGACTGGTGGATGAAGTTACTTTTGATAGTGACAATATCACGGTTGTTGTTCTTAATTTATTTATAGTAAAATGTAGTTTATACTGTAATCTATCGTACTAGTACAAACGGTGGATTGTAATCGAAATACGGGATAGTTTGAATAAACTTTAATTTTTATTGCTTCGATGTGTTACCTCTAAAGTTTTAATGATAATTGATTACACGCACCCCTAAAAACATTAAGAATGCCACCCCCGCCCTATAATTAAAGCACTCAACATTATACCGATCGGACATTATTTTGGTATGTCGCGTAAATTGGTAATTTTCTCACGTGATGTTTAATTGGTACGGACTATGGACACCTGCGTGCACGTACCGGAACCAAGTATCGGTACGAATGCACCGACTTCGTATTATGCTGGTACAAGTGACCTGTTGCCGTTATTTTAAATACTTTTATTTTAATGTGATATATTTAACAAACAAGGGTTGGTTTGAATTTTAATTAGGGGATAGATAGTGATAAACCTTTTTTGTTTAAAGGTAATCCTATCTGTGTCATATTGTTTATGACCATACACAACGTGACCATCAGCAAGAGGTCATATCACTATACTCGTCAGGAATCCAAGAGCGTCACATCCCTAGCGCGTCTGCGTTTTATAATCAAAGTCAAAAGGCAACCATATCCATATGTTTTCTGTAATAATCCTGTATTTTCGCCACACCGGAAATGAGGGTGATGACATCTGGTTATTTTGACTAGATTTTCCCGAATATAGAAATGTATTTTAGCCAAATATATTTTTGAATAAAAGTTATTAACGTTACTAAAATAAATAAAGGCAAGTTAAATGTTACGTAACACCTGTCAGGACACATAATTAGGAATTTGTAAAAACTCTTCCTTACAACACTAACACCGACAGACTGTTGCTCCGTGTGGTGCTCAAAAAAATTAAATAGAAACTTAAAAATATTTAATGAATTAAAATTATAGTAGTATTTAAAATATGAATGTGAAACAAGGACCGAGTGTGGAAGGCACTGCGGAAAGACTTATGTCCAGCAGTGGGCAGACAATGGCTGATGCTGATGATTATTGTAATAGTGTATTTTACATTTAAATGAGTTTACTTAAAGGTTGCAGTATTATCTTACCAATATTATAAATGTGAAAGGTCACATGGATGTTTGTCAGCATTGACTTCAAAACAGCTAAATCGATCGGTATGACATTTGACACAAAGATTACTGTCTTGAATAACATGTAGGTTACTTACTAAATTCTTTCGTAATTCTAAACTATTAGAAGTCTACTGAAAGTCTCTGTGTTTTTGTTATTTAGTTTGTCTTTAAATATTACATACCATATTTATATTAGCAATAAGAGTTTGAGCACCACTGGTCTACAGTTATTGCAATAGCAGGTGCACAGGATAAACACAAGTAAAACGGTATTTTGTATTCTAATATTTTTTGCTTACTAAATTTACTACTTTATAATTAAATAAAAAATACCTAACCTAATTATTATTTATAAAATTATTGCCTCGAGAAATAATGCACATTATTTTTAATCATTTCTGTTTCCATCTACAATACAATTATACTAAAACTAGTGTAATTCTTAATCATCACTTTAAAAAAAAACGCAATACGTTTCCTCAATACGTGTTTTATGGCAATACTAACTCTACTGGTGTTTTCCGTTGGGCCGATTGGCCAATCGATCAATCGGCTTACAAAGATTTTTTCCCATGCAACCGATTGGTATGGATTTGCTAGGCCTGGTAATTAGCATTTGGTCATCCGATCAATCGGCCTAACGGGAAATTTTAATTTTGTATTAATACAAGTGCATTTTCTGGATGTCAATGATGTCAGTTATCGCGTATTATATTTATAAAATAACGATCTTTCAATTTTTTGAAAATTTATCGTCACTTTTTTATAAAGCCGTTGTCCGTTGATTAGATCGCGTCACGCGCGCATTAAATTCGAGTTACATTCCGTTACGCAGTCGATCTTTACCGTTTCTGCGCATTGAAAACTGTTTCCTATATTGTCTTGATGTTATCAACTTGTATGTTTTTTTTGTCTATTTCAAGTATTATTTGCGAGAACGTGGTGACTGGAATTATTTTCAAAAAAAAAAATCAACATGGGATGAAAAAAAAAATTTTCTTAGGCAATGTTTTTTTCGAATAAATAAAAAGTTACTATTGAAGTTACAACGGAAAAATTCTCAGCTACAAAAATTGTTCAACGAACTACACTTTTCTGCAATTTTTATTTGCCTTCAACATACTTAACGATCAAAGTTTTTAAAGCTCTGCAACTAAAGCTTCGATGTTTAACGTAACCAAAGTTTGTATGAATTGTTTTAGAGCTTTTATTGAGCGATAAGGAATTATTTCTTAGTATTTACATCATTAACTATTAAAGCTCTTTGTAATGTAAGAAGTCCGGTTACGGAGCTTTTCACTCGGCGTTTAAATTAAATAAAAGTTTTCAATGTAGGTTTACGGTGTAGCTATTGAAATAGATCGAATTTGTAGTTTAAAGTGAAATGAAAATGTTACCTATATAATAAAGCTATGTGTATAATTATTAAAATTGGAATGTCTCTATTCAATATTTAATCAATAAAAACATATATCGCAAACATGATGTTTATATTTGCTTATAACGAAAAAAACGAATTTTTGCTTGTTTATCCGCAAGTCCGCGTATGTTCCGGGTAATCTTTGAAACGCCTGGATTGATTTTGACTAAGACTTTTACTAGAAGGTAGCTGATGTATGCGAGAGTTACTTGTTTTATTTTTTTTATTTCACGCTTTTGAAATCGGAGACAACCTCAGATTTTAAATATGTTTCTCTACTATGTAGCATGATTGTTGAAGAATTTAATTAGATTATAGAACTATTAGAAAAAATAAAAATGGGGGGGCATTTAAAAAAAAAACATCGAACCCGTTTGAAATGATTTTACGATCTTCTTAGTAACATACAGTAAATAAAATTGGGGTCCATTATTTGACCATTAAATATTTTATAGTTCAATTTATTACCTGCCGGTTGTTAGTGTTCTGTGTCGTTAAAATATTTTATAAGCCTCTAATAGAATTATCTACACTTAACAAAAGTTCATTACCAACCTGCCCTTTTTCCTAGAGGGTCGATAGTATGTACACCTCCATACGTCTCTGTCAGCCGTCATATCTGTACTCACATACTCAATAAAGGTAAAAAACATCTATCTCTCGATATCTGGGCTAGGTAGTGTTAAGAAATACAATTGTCTGTTACTTAGTTAACTTTTTTTTTAAAATAGTCATGTGTTTTTGTTCACTTACTAATATCCGTTTCAACCATTACAGTTAAGTTTAAAAAAGCTTCTGTTAGGATATGGTTCATGACAATAGTCGAATAGCGGAATTCGAACTCACGACCGCTAGATCGGTAGTTCCTACCCTTTAGCATCAGGCTATTGGCGCTTCGTTAGTTATGACTATTATTTACTATATTTTACTATTTAGAATAGTCTTATAGTTAAGGGTACGGACTACCGATCTAGAGTGCGTGGGTTCGAATCCCGACATGCGACTATTGTGAACCATAACCTAACACAAGCTTTTTCGAGCTTACTTGCAATGGTTATAAGAAATATTAGTAAATAAACAAAAATCAATTAATATTTTTACAAACAAAAAACTTACACTTAGTTTAAACTAATAGAAAGCGTTAGACGACACGGTTTAAACGGTCTAATCCGTTATATTTCACTTGCTGTAAACCAAACGGTCTAAGTAAATTGTTTAATTACTTACGGTTCATCATACTTTACAAGTTGAGCAAATTGTTTAATAACATTGAAGTGTATCGGACCCACTGACCAAGATACGGTTAATAACTGATAAATTGTGAATTCAGCCCATCTTATATGTGTCAAATTATACGAAAATAGATAATTTTCACCTCGAACAATTCATAGACGCATTAAAACGCATTGTCTAATTTTAGGTCAGTCAATCTTTTTTTCGCGATACACGGTTGGATACCACTTTCGTGTAAACAAAAATTGTCAAAGTAGATATATACTAAGTGTTAAGGTTCTAAGCGCTGATTGGTTAAGGGCCTTGAATCGTCATCACACCAGCCACATATCGCCCACTACTGGGCGTAGTCCTAAATATCGCCATGTTTGTTCCTCGGCTGCCCTCATCCAGGGTACTCCCGAATTGTTGTAAATTCTCATAGGCATTTTATAAACTGTCGATTATCACGATCTGTCGATGACAAGCCTACCGCTATGGAGCCAGCTAACGGATTCCCAATGACTTGAGAATTTCGAGACTCTTCTCTCAGTAATATGCTATTATTTACAACTATACGATATGTATGTCTTGGTACTTTCACATTTGTAAACTTTGTTTAAACGCCCATAGCCTAATATTAAAGTTACGGATTTTTGATGATGTGATCGAGAGTTCGAATCCCGCCATTCGACTAATATAAACTATATCCTAGCAAATGCCTAGATCTTAATTGGAATAGTAAATGATGTATTAGTAAATTTAAAAAAATCTGCTAATATTTTTACTAATAAAACATGTGTTTAAACATGACAGTGTATATAATATAATGTAAACCTTCAAATGAATTAGTAATAATAATAGAAAACCTTAAGTGTTTGATATGATTTAATTATTATAGCCAACATCAAATAAAAAACCTTTTTAAACGATTTTCTTATTAATGTTATAAAACACAATTAAAGTATCACAACATTGATAAGATCAAACCATTAAATCTATAAGAGACAATAACTTCCGTCAGAGCAAACAAAGTAAAGATCGAATGTTACATGAATTGGTTGTTACTATTAATTCCGTATAGACGAAGTCGCGGGCGCAACCTAGTATCAATATAAATACATTACACGCGTATTAAAAGGGTTCAGAGATACCTCAAGTAAAAGAAAGCTGTAAATCTTTTATAGATACTCTTATCAGAAGATCGTCTCGCAGCAGATAACGCGCCAAAACAAAACACCGGTAAAAAAAACAACCCCAAGGTATAGGCGACCGTTCCAACAATACTTCGCACGTCTCTGTCTCGCTAATACGAAAATAACTTTGTAAGAAAGGGATAGAACGAACGTAGCAGATGACAGTCCCCAGGTATGTTCCATACTTGAATTTATTTGGACACGAGCTTTTCGCGCGAAAGCACGTCCGTGTTGCTAGTTCGATTAGTCGGTTTTCTTTTTTTTTTTTTTTAAAAAAAGTGATTGAAGAATTTTTCAATTTGAATTTCGAACTGATTGTGAATTATTTTTTTTTATAAATCGTTTTTTTTTTTTTAATTATTAAAAGGACACGTGTTGATATGTGCGTTGTGCGACAGTTGGATTTTAAAAGTGACACCGGGAAGATCCTTTTGTGCAATGTATAGGGATATCGTTTAAGAAAGGACACAGAGTGGTAAGTTTATTGCGAGCTGCATCACCTACCCTAAGGGACTGTTTTATGTTGTAAGATATTAAAATAAAGCGAATAATTTAAGATTTCTTCTCACTTATATTATAAATGAGACAATTGGCATTAACAGATCTTAGTTATCAAATAACTTTAGAACGACTGAATGGACATGAAATTTGAAATAGAGATACAGCCTAAACTAAGACTTCTAATTTGCTTTTTTTTATTTCGCGCGGACGGAGACGGGCTATGAATATTATTTAATATTTAGTTTTTCTAAACTAAATGCTTATTAAAAGTTTTTTTTTCGTAAAATTCAACAGTAGTTTTATTATAGAATACTTAACAATACTGGTTTTATTCCAAAAATATGTGATCAAGATTTTGTTACAAAAAACTATAGAGGCTCATGTTGGCATAGGATGTGTTTACTATCGAGTTTGGCGCGTAAAACCCAGGTAGAAATACGAGATATCTTCGGAGCGGGTTGGAGAGGTTTTGTATATTTTTTTAATCATTAATTCCGACCGTCATTTATAACAGTCATCTTGTTAAATGCTAGAGTGTAGGATGTATGGATGTAACTACCTACCTCCAGAACAGATAAATGGATCTTGATGGAGTAGTTTGGATTTAGAACAATAGTCTAGTCTAAAAGAACACTTAAAGTACTTTTTTTATTTCTTTCCGGCCGGTGCCGCGGGTAAAAGCTAGTATATCTGATATATGAATCTCTGTGTTCCTTTATCTCCGGTTTCCTTTGATTTTTAAAGTTTGGAATAAATTGATATAATTCTGTTGATTATCAATTGGCGTTAGGGATTATAGGACAATGAACAATTGCATTAACTTAAAAAAAAAGCTATGTCTCTATGAATATCTTTACTCAAAATATTATGTAATTTTCGAATGGTTATCTATGTTCAGACTGAGCGATCGTTTTTGTATAACAGATGGCGTTAGTAGTATTTAAATTTTGTACTGAACATTTTTATAATATTTCATTTTAAGCAATGACAATTATTAAATAGGTTAAATGAGTCAACATTTTAAATACCTTGCATTTTCATCATAAGACCTTAAACGGACATAATATGAATTAAAAAGTCAAAGTAATCAAATGAATAAAATATTTAAGGGTCCTTACACACTCACTCGACAGAACAACAATAAAACAAAGAGTCATAACAACCACTTCTCACGCTCTCCTATATCAGCTTATCTTCAAGGGTCAGTAATTCCATTAATTAGCGGTAGACAGAGACAAACAATTATTCTCACCGTCTACAAGAGAGAGTGAGCAAGAGAGAGTGAGCTGAGTAAATAGATTAAAGACCCTTACACTCAAGCGGAGCGTACGCGGATTTTTTTGCACGGTTTCTTTTCAGTTTGTGAACGGCTTTTACAGTCTGCTGCATTCGCTTTTTATGAAAAAAAAAATAGTATTATTTTAAAAATTGTGGTTAACTTTGTACTGGCCATAAAGAACTTACTTTTGTGCCTTATAAATCGAATAGAAACTTCGTTACCAAATTTGAAATCACTGTGACCGAATCCGTTATTTTAATGTTTGATATGTTGTTACGATTCAAAATTCATAATGTCATCTCTTATGTAAAAATGAATCGGTAAATGCGTTGCTAAGCGCAAATCTCGAGAGCAACTGAATCGATTTCGCTAATTATTTTTTAGAATACACCTTGAATTACGAAGAGGTTCTTACGGTGAGAAGAATTTAAAAATTTACCGGAAAAGTCCAAAAACAACGCTTCTTACACTTTCATACTATAGATATTTAACAGTCAATTTGAACTTTAATACCATACCATAAGGTTTAAGTGTTAATGGCGAGGTTCATGGGAGGTAAAACAATTGAATGACGTTAGTTACAGAACATTGATTTTTTTCTACTTTGTAAATTAATATTTTTATTTTAAAATAACAGACAAAAGCAAGCCCTTAAAGGTAATTTAAAAAAAAAACAAATACACTTAAGTCTTCCTTTGACGTTACGCAAATCGTAAAAATGTCTTCCGACTGCATTGTTATTATAATTTATTTGAATATAATTTTAAACCAGAAGTGTGCATTTAATTAAAAATGGGGTTAGCTTTTTTATCTTAACTAACCAGGAATCGAGTTTTAAATATTACAACTGTTAATGCAACAAAAAAAAAAGTTGCGATTATAATTTTTATTCGAGCGATTTTTCTCGCAGGCGCTGTAAAAAAATGCATAAGATTTTAATGAATTCTAAAACTTGTGTTTTTTTTTTGTATACGGCCAGTCATAAAAAAGTTTTATCGTTCTCACGAAAAGGTTACCCTTCTTTTTGATAACACGTGAAGGTTGGATTGAAAAAAATATGTCATGATGTAACGAAATGCACATTAAAGGGGTGAATCGAACCCAGGAACTAAATTAACTGATACTGATCGATCTATTAAACAGTTGCTCCGTAAGACTGCATTAAGAAAAAAAAACATCCGCTCTTTGTGTACTCTAGAAGTGAAACTTAATTATTTCTCGGTTCCATTGAGTTTTTTTTATTTACCTTATTCTTAATAATGTTTGATTAAAATTGTGAGAAGAATTGAATGAAAAAAAATGTTTAAATTACACAGGATGTTATCATGAGACGTGGTGATATTAAAAAAAAAACTTTTAAAAGAATCTATCATACAGATAACACAAACACTACAACGCTACCATAAATAACAAAACTATCTAAACAACCATAATTTACAATCTGATATACGTTTGCAATGACATTAAAATTTGCTACACGTCTCTCCCCTGCTCCCAGGTGTCCGGCCCTGTAAATCACCCTGCTTGGCCTTCTGACCTCCGGGTTTTAAAGATTAGGGTACGACATTCTCAGGACATCCCCAACAAGGTGGTAAAAAAGTGCCATAAAGATGTTCATATTATTTACATTGCTTTTATAATATTGTATTGATAACTGTATATGTAGTTATTTAATTATTAAATATAATTTAAGACATTCTAATTATACCTTTACAAATTTTGTGAGTTTGAAAAAAATCTTCGAAAAACTTCATAATTTTTTTTTCCTACAGTATTTGTTTTTATTATTTTTTTCTATATAGTTTCTCAATAGGCATTTTAAAAACCTGTACACCTGTTATAAACAATAACAATTCCACATTTGAAATATCCCAAGCAATACTTTTACTATTTACCAACATTTATTTTTCAATAACAAAACTTGTTTGTAAGGTGACAATAGACTAGGCTAGTTTTTCGCAAATAAATAGAAAAGAACGAGGGCGAGGAAGTCTTTGTTGAGAAGCAAAGTTAACTATTGAAGGGGAGCAAACGACGGAATTGAGTTTTCATAGACTTTTATAGCATAAGGGACCTGTTTTTAACTTTATTACGATAAGAAGTGATCAGACCTGTCTCTTTTCCTAGCCTATTCCACATGGTGGTGGTTCAGCCTTCTGCATCAGTCTTCACCTTCGCTCTATCTTTGACATCCTCGAGACTTAGCAAGCAGCCATATCTTTGAACATCTTTCCATCTAGTTTGGAGTCTGCCTGATCTGCGACCATATCAAGTGCGAGACCAAAGTCTTTGTCAAACACTAAAGATGTCCCTTGGTAATTCTAAGTGCGTCAGTAAAATTAGATGTATTTTAAAAATTGAAATGAAATCTAAACTTTTTTAATTAAAAACTGTTTACTAATTCATTTAACATTATCAAAATGTTATCTTAATTACTAGAAACTAATTAGAGAATGTTAAGTTCGCAAAAACATTAATTAGCTTGTTTTGTTTGATTCAATTTGCATAAACAAAAATAGGGAGCATTCATTTAGCGAACAAGACTGTAACGTTGAGAATTATTATCACTAAAAAATTGCACAATAGAAAAGTCAACATTATTTATCATTGTAAGAACTTTAGATCTAACTGTTTATTAAAATTCTCAATATAACAAGCGTCAATAGCCTAATAGTTAAGGTTACGGATTTTCAATAAAGTTGTCGAGAGTTGGAAGCCCGTTGGACGATTGTCGTAAACATAGAGTTGTAGTAAACTTAGTTGAAGTGATAAAAGAAATAAAAAAAAAAACAAAAAACTGCTAGTATTTAAAAACAAACAGTATTTTAATTTAACTTATTAATAACATATTATCGTTTTAAATAAAATAATTCATCATATTTACGACTTCCGTATACTTTAATGTCATTTTCCCACGTCGATGCTCACTTCACTTTCCTTCACCTTAATGATATAATTCACAGATAGCGACAACTAATTACAGATTAAAAATAATTGCCTCGTTCCTCGACCGTACAGTTAATTTATAAATGCAACCTCTTTGCTGAGTTTCACTCGTTTAATTCGTAATGGCTGGTATAACCATTTAATTAACGTTTACTAAATAATTCATACTTTTGTTTAACACAGTCCTTTGCTTTTTTTCTTTTTTATAGTACAAGGAGGCGAATGAACCAGCGACTATCCGAATACGATAAAATAACACAGACGTTAGCCAGTTTGTTGTTAGTGGACAGCCAATTTTGTTTAATTATTTTAAAAAATGTGTTTTTTTTTATATTGTTAAATTATTCTTTACAGCAGACACAATGAATTTATTTCAAATTTTCTACATTTCAATATTTCTGACATTTATTTGTTCGTTAGAATAGAAATATTTCAATAAAAGTAAGTTATGGGACTAGTTTTATATAAATCAAACGAATACTTCAAAAGGACGGTCTATGAAAATATTAGTAATAACTCATCCAAGGGTAAGCCCCATATTCCTTACAAGTAACAATAATAACGGTTTAATTCGAAAAAGTAAGTCTGATGTCCCGCCCCTCAGTATTGCCTCGTAAATTTCCCATAGATCCGGACAACAGCAATAGTTGACTAAAATAAATCAAAGCATTTACATGAACTTTGTTCGGTCGAAGAAAAAAGTTTGAGAAAATAAAAGTAGATCGGATTTACACAAGTAAAATTAACTCTTACTGTAACAGTGATAAGGCTGAATATTCATTGATGTTATTTCTTAAGGGAGCATCTGCGATTTTTGCACTTCCTCAAACAATAACAAAGGAATGTGAAGCAAGGTTAACAATACAGTTGGGAGATGAGCCAAGATCGGTTGCTCTATTAAAATTGAACAATTAAAAATTCTTATTAAATACTCAAAGGAGGTCGGGGTATTGTGCAAACAACAATGGACCCAATTTCGTACGGATTAAGGTTTTTTATCTTTGACATCTGCTTCAATCATATTGTTATTCCATCTATTGGCTTCTGCAGTTGGATAAGCGTCAGATTAAACAAGTTATATGAAGAAACTTTTTGCAGATAGCAAATTGTATTATAATGGTTGAAAACTGATAATTTTGTCCGCGAGCTATTAAAAAAAAACTTGATCATTAGTCTCTGTCTTCTTACAGACTCTGTTCTCCATCAACGCGAAATTTCATCTCGAAGGATGAAGCCGTTACCGATACCTAACTAACTAACTCTAACAAACATCCAAACTTATATTTATATTAGAAATGACCAAAACCTACTTGGATCTCTATGAAATTATGAACATATATAAACTACTGGAAAAGCTCAAAGACTGCTTTTTTCAAGTTTTTGTTTAGCTTCACCGTGTCCGTAATCAAATCTTGTAAGTTAAATTTTACCCACTTTCCATTATCCAATTGATCTAAAATTTTGTACGCTTGTATAAATGGCATGACAATGCAATATTATCAAGACATAGAGCTGATCTGATGATGGTGCTGGAAGATGGATGTAGGAACTTTGTTATTAAACGACGTAATCCTATCGAGTATGTGCCCGTTTAAATCGTCTTGACAAATACATTGATAAGAAAGGCTTGTGTTTAAAAAGATACTTTTTTCTTTAATTTTATTTAATATCCAATATGGACAAAATCGTGTGTTACAACTAGTGTAAATTACACGCACTCCCCCTAGCGTATCATAGAGCCCGCGAGGTGGCGCTATCAAACACATGTCATGTATTTTTAGATTTACGTATTAGATAAGGCTTTAACATATTGCTAGGACGTTAACAAGACATATTTAAGTATACTGACCTAGGTGTTGGAACATATGGACGAAAACCTTGGATTTTTACCGGATGTAACTGTAATTTTTGGCCAATAGTCACCTAATACAGATGGTTGCGACGCCATATTGTGTCAACAAAATTTAAATTTTAATAAATATTTTTAACGGTTATTTCATAAACAAGAAGGTGATGAGTTTGTACGTGGATGGCTATAAAGGTGGACGAAGTCCGAAAAGGTGATTGTGTTGAAAGAGGATATGCGTAGGAAGTGTGTGAGTTCAGATATGAGCTGAGAGAGATGTATGGAAGAGTACTGTGCCGACTCTCTGTAGGGAAAAGGGCAGGTTAGTGATGATGGTTATTTAATGTTTAAATTTAGAATTAAAAGCTTATCATACATCTGATTAGATTCCAATTGGATTGTGCTGATATTTGACTCTGGCTGACATCGCGTACGTAGCGCCCTCTCTTTTGTTCCCTGGAGAAAAAAGAGAGATGACAGGATAGTTCTGCATTCGTTAAACGTCCGTATAAATTTACACTAAATGACTCCGCTCAAGAGACAAGTATGAAATAATTTGCATATTGTTGATCTGATAAGAATTGTCAATGCGTAGGAGTCAAAACAATAATGGTGATGTAAGCGTAGTATTGTTACACAATGTCTTTGACTTTTATGAGACGGGACTTGTTAACTTGTTGCCGCAACACAGGGAAGTTGCTTTAGGGATGATTTAGACCTCGTCTCACAGCGAACGTGTTAAACAAAGTAACATGTGATAAACAACATCGTTAATCGAAAAGTCATAGTAAATAGTAATATAAAAAAAGCTGATCATGAATTTACTCCAAGTTCTAAGCTTGTTTGCTTGTTCCTAGTTTTGTGTGTTTACATTTTTAAATTACTATAAATTCGTAAAGACCAATGGCTCGTTGTTGACGGACCTGGTGGTGAACTCCTTAATGGCTGAATATTAGTACTTGTAGTTTTAGAAAAAATTACACCTTGATTCTTTGCAATTTAATTTATCATTTCATTTTAATATTATTGTTATACTTAACCTATATAATCTTCTGGTATTTGGTTGTTCACCTCACGAACGTAACGGACGTCCCACCATTGACTGTCAACTTTTCAATATAGAACTTATTTTATACATTGGTGGCTTGCTTAGTCCGTTTCTCAATAGTCAAAGATAAGTATAGAGTGGCCTTGTGGTTCGCCAGTTTACTGTTGCAATCGATTCCTTAACGGACACAATGGGTAATCTTGTCGCCTTCGTTGGCTGACTCATATTTATTTTATGTTATATATAATTTACAGTGTTGCAACATGTTGAAATATTGTTATTATTATTAATATAAATGGAAAAGACAAGAATGAAATTCGTCATGTTGCGACCGGGAATTAATACTTGCAGAGACCCCGTAGGGCTTGAAACTAGTCGGTACCGTCACCGGAAGACTGAGTCGCTGTCGTTTTATTTTAAAGTTTATAATTAAAATCGATAAAGTAATCAGTTTCAAAAACTTGGACAATTCTATAAGAAAATTGATTCGTCTCTAGTTTATTTATTTATTTATTTATTTAAGGTATACCTACTAAAGAGTTATGTACTAGCTTTCGCAGCGACTAAGTCCTAACATAATTAAGGCAAAAGCCAATGTATTTTCCAGACAGTAATTTATCTCTATACCATTTCATCCAGATTTGTTTAGCTGTATAAGAGTTACCTGCTAACATGCTAACTTTCCGTGTATATTAATTTCCAAGTCAATTTTAAATAGTTTGTTTTTAAGCTTTACAGAATTTATTCTATTTTTCTGAAGTATTTTTTCCACACTTAGTATAGCTTTAAAAATGAAACAATATAATGAAAGTGGGTATAATTGTTAACATTTATCGCGGCTCTACTAATTTGAAGTGGGGGCGTGCGGCAGCTGCGCCCGCGCCTCTTGACTCCCGCACACAGCTCCAAAGGGTTACCTTATAGGGTTGACACTATCGATAAAAATTAAATAATTACATAAATATTTACTGTGTGTTGTATTCGATATTATATCGACTTTATTTTACTTAAGTTAAGATTTTAAATACAATGCTAACCGTTAAACATAATTATTAAAATTTGCGAAGATCAGTAGTAAGTTTAATTCGATAGAAATAACAAATTGTAGCAAAGAATTTAACCTTGAAAAGGCTGTATTTGCTGACAAATTAGCAACCGACTTTTTTGTTCTTAATTTAAACACCAAAATATTCTATAGACAATGAAATTTATTGTCAATTAACAAATTGTAAATACTTATGTATGCATATTTTCCTATTTTCATTGAAATTGACTACAAAAGTTTAGTCCACCGTAATTCAACAAAGAAACGAATATTAGAAGCAAAGTCTATATAATGTACAAATTCGTTCTGTGCTTGTATTCTTGAAGCAAAGTTGTAATAAGAACCGAAGGCAAGATCATGTTAAATAGGTTGACCAATCCAATAAAATATAATAAAAAAAAATGAAATAGCAAGAAGCTGACAACCCTGCTCTTACAAATTACTTTACTGCATCCAAACGCATTATAGTTTCTAAAACAATATTTATAAGGTTCATTTTCTTATAAATATAAAAAAAAGCAATACAATTGTGTTGATCTGTGTTAAGTGATGTGTGTTTTGGATTTAGATATGAAATACCGAGTGGTCTATTGACTGACGCTTTGTTGTAACGTGGTTTGATGATTTTTTTAAGGTAACTTTTGTATACTGCTGCGATTTTTCTTAAAGCATTCTTGGTACCGGCGTGGAAGTCAATATCAAAGTCTGTCTCATCTAGGTTTTTTTTTATTATGATATTTTTCTATTTTACGTTATGGAACTATAGACCCATTTGATTCTAATGTCATATGCCAGTATCGTTCTGCCGTAGTTTCATGATATTAAACTTGTGTTCGTTTTGTTAAAATATTTATCCAAATCTTTATTTATATAGCAAAGAGACGTTGTAGGCGGTACAGATAATAATATACATATATTTATCTAATCTAATATACGAAGGAAGATAAATTACATTATGTTTTTTATTGTATTAGTAAGATTTTTGTCCAGAATTAAATAAATGTTTATCATTTAAATCCATATTACATGTTACAAATATAACCTGCACATCATCATCATCAGTCCTTATCTGCCCACTGCTGGACATAGGTCTTCCCCAATATCTTCCACGGTACACTGTCCTCCTTTCGCCTCCAACGACTTCCCACCCGCACTAGGTCGTCGGTCGATCTAAAAGGAGGACGCCGTATTCTCTCTCAAATAATATAAAACTTATCGACAGCATTGTACAATAAAATTCACAAGCCTCGTAAATATTATTCCAAGTACGGTCTTGCACATTTACATTAAGCATAATATTTTACGGGCCACCGTCACGTTCGTGTCATTTTCCGGTATCGTTCGCATATTAAATATTTCCAAAAATAAATGTACCACAAATGTATTTATTTTGTCGTAATAAACAAGCCACGAGGGAAACGCACGCAACGACCAATGTATTACTGAATTATTCATGAAACGCACGCCACCTGCCGGCGTAACCGACAAACATTGTCAATCGATAAACCTCTAATCTATACTATTACGTACAACGGGATCTTTTTTTAACTTTGTTATACAGCATCTCAGCAACCACGACACTGAATTGAATAATTCTCTTAGTAAAAAGAAGCCTCACACTTACGCCAGGTTTTAGGCTATATATCATCACGGTATGAAATTTAGGAGGTGAGTAATGCGAAAAAAACTATCGTACAAGAAATACGGGTGAAAAAGCTAGTACTATCTAGTGGAGAAGAACTTGACTAATGAAAATTAAATTTATATCATTAATTATCATTTAAAAGAAAAATATTCTGAATAGTAAATGCAAGGAGATACTGAAAATTCTAATAAAAGTTAATCAAAGAGAAGATTTAAAAGTAAAAAGTGATAGCACAAATAATTCTGTTACGAATTAGATATGATAGAACTGAAGGTAGAAGTAAGTAATAAAACATCTGTATAAGTTCACTCTTACGGTGAAGGAAAACATCATGATGCAACCTGCACATATTCGGCGAAGAAATTCAAAGATATGTGTGAAGTCA
>JAODUI010000023.1:8029496-8039768 GCA_027563995.1 Papilio gigon
TATAAAACGGCTTAACTCACGTGTAACTCGATGTCAGTACCGACTAGTTTCGAGCCCATCGGGGGCTCATCTTCAGGTTGAGTGGGAACGGTACTATAGCGCGATCTCGGCCCGTCGCTCACTGAGCGACCTGAAGATGAGCCCCCGATGAGCTCGAAACTAGTCGGTACTGATACCGAGTTACACGTGAGTTAAGCCGTTTTATAAGTAGTATAATAATGTTTTTAATTGTTTTTGAAATAAAATACGAATAAGGATTCTCTAATCCATGTATAGATTGAAGTAATTCGAAATTAGTTGGGGTGGCGAGAATTCGTTGGTAAGGAAGGACCCTATACTGTTGAAGGCTTTGATGATAGCCTATGACCAGCTGTGGGCAGTTAAAAAAAGATGATGACGTTACTAAAGTTTATATCTGTTTTATTTGTATTGTTATACATCTAAGTGATTTGAACATACCCAATTCGTTAAAAAAATGGTATTGTTCAATCTCGAATCAATATCGCACATTTCAAACGGAGTTAATCTAAAGCGTGTCTAAGGCAAGCCTCACGCGGCTGTCGTTATAAATATCCAATGCACGAAGTCGCACTATACGTCGCAGAGCCTTAACTAATCGCCAAAAACGACTCGTGCGATTTGTACTATCACTGAGGCATTATTCGAATTTAAACCTTACGTTACTAGTTATAAGGGTCAGTATACAGTCCCGTTATAATCATTCATTAATGCATTATTGACGTATCTAGAATCGTGTGATTTATAAGTCTACTTTAATTAAGTTACCCGATTCGGTTTTGGAATTTGATTGGTGTTTATAACATATATGACTACATTTTGTAATCATTTTAAAAATATTATTATAGTTTCTATGTGACTGTACCTTTCATTACAAGTAACATATTCTTAGGAAGTTATTAAATTGAGCTAAAGCGTAAAGATAAAAGGAAATATCATTTAAAACAGTTTCACTATAATACATTTAAGATATAAGTCATTGTAAACTCTGAACGTAGTTGGTCTGTATAACATTCTTAACACCAATTTCGTGTACCGAAAAACTAAAATACAGTCGCTGTGTATTTCAAATATCTTTATCACGAACATTCTTCGTAACTAACGGTTGTGGGAATTGTACAGTCGTGACAAATCGACACGCTGTCAGCGCACGATGACATATAATGGCTGCCGGCTTACGATATGGCGCTGCAAAAAGCGCGCCAAAGCAAACGTCATCTGTCAAAATTATCCGGTCAATTTGTATTGTTGCCTAGTTTTTACATGGATAACGTTAAATTATATTCTAAAGCTAGCAGAACAAGAAAGCTTTTGGTAAAAGCAAGTTCTATCAATCTACGTTTACAAAATTTCCTATACCACTTATTTTTATTTCAACTTACAATGAAAAGCGAAAATCATAATGTATAAGATCCGTAGAGAAAAGGGCGCGTTGGTGATGATGGATGTTAATGTGAATGTGAAAAATAAATATTATTCAATTGTAAATTATAGTAAAATTCCAACGAAAGGGCGACCAGTAGAAGGTTACCTGACCACGATAACATTTTGATATGGTTACGAATGATCTACAAAAGATAAGGAACTAAGTTGTGATCATGCGATGTTAAGTTCAAGGAAACTTTCACGAAGTAGCTTATCTTGCTCTACACCATCTATTAATAACTAAGTCATAACTTAACTTTCATACAAAAGCTTGAACTAAAGCTACATATATACGAAGAAGTTAATATTACCTTAAAATTACGTAAATTCTTAGCTGTAACATTTACTCTTGATATCTTGTTCACAGGTGCAAAATGCTGAAGTGGGCCGTGTACAAAAAGAATCAGGATGGTCAAACGGCTGTCATTCCTCGAACAGAAGTTGAAGATCCTAATTCAAATAAACGTTACAATGAAACAGCACGAAGATCATTAGATGCGCAAGTTGTTAAGAAAAGCAAGAAACCAAGTCGATATCAGAGACGTTCCATGGGAGCAACTGGCAGAAAAAACAACAAAGGGATAGATAAAGAAAATATAAATTGTATAGGAAACACACCCAATTACTACAAGCCGGGTTTCATTAAGAATACCGAAAACATTGCCTTAAAAGATGTTAGCAATATAACACCAACATCTGTAACTCCTGTTAAAACATTTAACAAAATCAAATTTTATGACGATATTCCAAAAGATGAACTTTCCCCCGAACTACCACCTACTCCACCCTCATACAGCAGGAGAGTTAGGGAAGCGAAGAAAAGAAAATTGGAAATGAGTATTTTAAATAATAGCGAAACATTTACAAGAAACCTTTTTGCTTATAAATCTGAAAGAAGAATTAATAATGTTGATAGGAGCGTTCTATGTTTACAAAAGCTCAGTCACAGTACATCAGAGCCATCCTTGAACGATCTCTCAGAAAGACTTAATGCAACAACGACCAGTAGAAAGAATTCCCTTAACATGGACAAGTATACAAGAAGAAATAAACCTATATGTACAACAAAAACTACAAATCAAGACATAGTTGAAATAGAATACGATAAAGATCTAGTTATAAACTGCTTAGAAAAGCCGTTGGTCATCGATAAACATGAAATAGAGAAATCTACGTTACCAATATTTGGTCACAGCATATTTATGGATAATCCTGTATATTTAAAAAAGAACGAAGATTTGCCAATCAGTATTAGACCTTTAAAAAGAACTAGGAAAAAATCTAGCGACTTTGAAAGTTCTTTCAAATCACCATGCGTTGATAAGAAAGATACACACGCTCTTGTAAGAGACGGATGTTCTCCAATATCGATGACACCTTTGTCAGTAAAATTAGAGGCTCTAAGGTTTAGTGCTATGAGTGCACATGACATAAATCTAACTAAAAGAGCCACACCTGTAAGCGAGGTCACACAATACTTTCCAAAAATTGAAAATCCCTTCAATTTAATATTAAAAGATGACGAAATATCTACTGAGATGGAGAATAAATTTATTTTGGGAAAAGATTCATTGACAAATGCATCAGAGTCAACAGTTTCGACAACTCAGATGGGCGATGTGACGCTTGAGAGAATGATAGAAGACATAATTAAAAGCACGAAAATTGTCAAATCCAAACGTCGAATATTAAAAAATATTCCAGACCCAAAGTTAACTGTGGAAGAGGAGAGACCTCCTCTGGACACTGTCAAAGATTTATTTGTAAGACCTCAAACCGAACACAAATCAAATTTAATTAAAGAAGCTAGGTACGTAAATTTATCTCGAGAGAGTTCAGTGTCGCCGAAAAATAGTCCAACGAAGAAAATGTTGCCTGTTCATAAAGTTAATGATAAATTACTGAAAAACGTTCCAATAGGATGTTTCCTCTTAGACGATGGAGATGGCTACAACGAAAGAGAAGTTCGTACACCAAGCGAACCAGATGATGAAATAGAATTACATCTTGATACAAACGTAAAGAAACCATTAAACAGATCGCAATCTCTAAGCGTATACAGCAGTAGAAGTAATCTGAATTACACACTATCAGAATCTACTCCTGACTTATACAATTCAAACGGGAACGCTAGATTAAGACGGCAAAGATGTATACGTAAAAAGAAAATGGCAAAAAGCAATGAAAGTCTACAACAATATAAGGATAAAAATTCATCTAAACCTTCGTTATTGCGTACTCTGGAAATGGGCATACCCAGTCCCGCATTAGAATTACAAAATGTATCGTTATGTGAACCTCTTAATTCCCCTTACCTGTTCCACCAGCCCAACGTATACGATGAAAATATACATAACACATCAACATCGATTAATGTATCACATAGCAGTTTAATGTCTTACAAACCGATTCAACAAAATTTAAGATCTAAAGATTTATTTGGTTTGACTTTAGAAAATGGTATACCGAGTCCTATAACTCCAGCTATTGGTATAAAACGGCAAAGCAATGTTCTCAGTGATGAACGGGCGAGTAAAACTAGCAAGTTAGATGAAGATATAATAAATGATGCTTTAACTCCCGTATTAGAATATAAGTCAACGAGACGCTGTCTGACGTATTCTCTTGAGGAGAGTAGCATAAATAGTAGTGAAGAAAAACGAAGAAGTGTAGCTAGTAAAAGCTTAGATCGTAGTACTGATAGATTTCAGACATTAAAAGCTACGATAGACCTAGAAATAAAAACTAGACATGATGCGATAGACGTTCACGGTGAGTGGTGACTATCGGCTTTCTTTTTTACATTTTGAATATCTCTTAATTGGACAGTGTTTATTTTCATTATACATTTTCCTTCCAGTGATTCGTTGTCGAGATCTTCAAAGACCATCCGGACAAACGGAAGACATTAATGCATATGCTAAGGTATTATTTGTTTATGAAACATCTAAAATATATTTTTACACTGAAGAAGTTTCCATTTTCGTTCCAAGTTCGAGAGTTCCTTAGACCTCCAACATGATATCATAGACTTGTTGGCTAAATTTTTAACTGTGATGTGCTCGAAAGATGGTATGTGCTAGTTCAGCCAGTGTATTCACTGTATTCTTGAAGGTCACCACGTCTTACTTTGACGTAAACACTGACGCCGGCAACTTGTTTCACTCCTTTGCTATTTTTTATATAGTACCTATGTGTGCGACATTTTTAGATAGCATCATTCTTTTCCCAGGTTGTCATAACCGACGTGAATGAGAACCATTCGCTACCGTCTCAGAGGTCCATATTCCAGCGTACCTCGGTTCTGTACGGGAAACGAGAGCCGGAGTTCCAGCGGCATCTGAAGTTGCCTCTCCCGAATGCCGTGTACGACCATCAGATGCTGCACGTGTCTGTTTGGCATCGAGACAAGAAATACAGGTAACAAGTTAAAAATTATTTTCTTATACTGTTATTTTATTATAACAGATATATGTAGGTATTAAGTACCTACTAATTAGTGCCATATTGGTTTTAAATGTTCCTTTATTAGTTTTTGATGTTTGGTTGTCAATTGCGACAGTCTTTATTAGAAGATCGATTTTTCAAGGAGTGCGAAAGCTTAATATTTTTGTGATTTCAAGTAAAAATTGGTTAAAGATTTTCATAAAAGTCTGAATACCAGATATCTGAGCCAATACTGATCAAGTGAAATATTTATTATTCGTCTTATCGGCACCGCATTTAAATCCCTCGCAAAGATGACTATCGTAATAGGATCGGAAATCTCATCTGTAGCTGAAAGCACCTTTTCAAAGGGGGCTCGGCAACCGCATGAAAAATTTTTCACTCTTCCCCATCGTGTACCGTTCATACATAAGATATCGGGGGTGGAAATGACGCGAGCGTGGGACTGCGCACATCGATCGATCTCGGGGCGGCGCAACCCCGGCCAGTCCTCGTCCTAACTCCACGCCGTCAGTGTCCATTTTGTTTGCGGCCCGGTGTTTTAGAATCACGCATTGAACATAGCTGTGTTTTGTACGATCGTGTTTGTGGATTGTGTGTGCACGACGGATTTATTGTGCCTATCGGCTCCGGTGGCAATTTGCTGTGGTTTAGGAGTCATTTGGGTAAGGGTCCCAGTGCCGGGCGGCTACTGACACTGTAAATTGTATTGACATATATCGGGACACGTTTATGATTTCTTTGTTTGATCATTACTTAAATTTTAACTTGGACATAATTATAATTAACACAAAGTTATATATAAAATAACATTTTAGTTTTCCTTCCAGTGACAGGTTACATTTTCAAGGTTTCGTATCCTGCCAGCCATACACTGACGAATGTATTTAGCAGCAATAAATCAATTAAACAATTTTGATACTGTTCGTAATAAGTATTAAATAAAATGAAACCATAAAAATAAGGAAAATGCTCCTATGTGTAATAAATCTGTTTCGAGCAAATACATTTATGAGTTACCCATCTCGGGTTAGTATTTGATGAGTATATTAAATAGACTCCATTACAAATGTTATAGAGCTTTAAGCTCGATTAACATTTTACGGTTTTCTTAAACAAATAAGCTTCATTCAATACTATACTATTAATATTACATTATTAATACAATAACAAAAGTAATTACGTACCAAATTATAACAAAAAAACGGAAAATTATTCACACTATAGATGAATAAAAAATGTATAAATCATTTTTCCTCACCTTAAGGTCTGAACAAAATTTTCTATGCGTGGCAGTGGAAACTGTTAAGACCGCTACACACCTTCAGTTTTAATTGCACACTGTAACTCTACAGTTAAAATTTACATGTCTAGGTAAATTTGAGAACTTGTTAAACGGACAATTCAAAAATTTGTCTACACACGTAAATCTAACGGAACTCGGAATGTTCAGTTGCAATAGAAATTGCGAAGCGGGTTTTCAGGAAAATGTTAAGCAGAAATACAAAACAATGACAAAATATATGAGAGAGATATGCCATAATGCAACGTCGAAAAGAATTGTAGTGTCATTAGTTGGAGCGCTGGCGAGCGTCCAATTTGCCTGAACCTTGGAGGTTGATATTGTCATAAGTGACAGATATTCTTCGCTGTATTCTTTGTTACTAACCTACAAAACCAGTTCATTATAGTCCGACCAACTTGTCTGACCCGGTGCTACAATTCAAAATGAATTGCAATAATTCATTAGCATAATTGTCAACATCCAAAAAGTGTTAGTTTCAGACTACACTATACGTATATAATTTATAAATCTTAGTAACTTCTATCTTATTCTAAAAGATGTAATCATAACAACCAGCATCTTTCTACCGGGTTAACTAAGTTTGTCGTAGTATCTGTTACTAACGAGAAAGAGGTCATTATTGTAATCGACCTCTACATCGATACTACGGCGTAGCATTAGACTACGTCTTTAGAATGAAGATAAATCAATACGTCGTAGAGCTTTACGTAGAGCCAACTTTGAATAAATTTTAACATATAACCATAAGCGTAGTTATTTAGTTTTAATGGAGATTTGATTTTAGAAAAATGTCTGTCTAATTATATCGAGCTTACATATGTGACCTTCCACAATATTTGTTTTAAACAGTCGTTCAGTTCAACAAATTAAATACTGAAACCTTTTAAAATAATTCCATAGGTAATAAAAGAAAATGATTTCACATTTCCATTGAATTCTACCATATTCCATACTTAGAGTTTTAGTTTTTTCTATGTAAATATATTCATAAATTAAGAATCATATTCTCAACAAAAACCTTCTTAAATATTTTACTTTTGTAATAAATACCACATATAAGAATACTAAGAGATAATAAATTTCTCCAGCTGAAAGGTAACGTGTAGCGTCTAAATAATTCAGACTTAACGATCTGTAGTCGGCTTCCAAATGAAGCAAGGGGAAGCCATTCTGAAGGCTGAGCGATAAATAATAAAATAGGGTGAACACACTTGTTTCCATTATTTTAAATATTGAAATACTAATATCGGTATGATAAATGAGTTACAGTTGTTTGTACTTATTTAGTTAATAAGTAGATAGATTTATACGACTTAGTTACCTTCGTGAAACGACCATACTTCATATGCAACCGATCTGCTTCTTTAGTGTTGTGAATATTAGTCGATGATTAATTCGATGTTCCCGCCACTCGTTTGCCCCCTTCTTATAAAAAAAAAACATAGAATAACAGAATGTTAAATGTTTTATCACTGAAAAAATATTTTCCAAATATTAACATTTAAATTTGTTCCTTTGTTAGTTGAAATTTGCGTAATGATTACTACATTTTGTTGGTTTCACAACTTCATCTAGAACGCCAGTAGCCTTACGGTAAAGAGTATTGATTTCTGATCGAGAATTCGAATCCCGCCATTCAACAATTGTAAACCACATCTTAGCATAAGCTTAGAACTTAGTTGCAGTAGTAAAAGAAATATTAGTAAATTAACAATAATATTTTATAAAAGGGATAAAAACAAAAATAACTTACCGAGATAGTTATGCTTCAACCTTTACTGTAGACAATGGAGAATTGATTAAAGTTTGTAATTATTAGAAATGCATACAACCAAACGTGGGCGAAAGAAAACATCGCCCCAGCTTCGAACAATTCAAATACTCGACCATTGTTAGCTGGCTTAACCAAATATATACCTTTGCCCCCGTTCGCTCGAAATATTTCATATACAGCTTGTTTGTGCAAATTTTTTTTATTTATTAAATTACAATGCAATTCTATGTACCATAATCTATTATTTTTCTATATTTGAAAAATCAGTTTCATATTAAGTTACGTTTTACGTTAATGTCAATAGAAAAAAATTCTTTACTATTTTAAGAGTGTCGGCGGCACAGTTGTTAGACTCTTGACCGGACGAGACCGAACTCGACATTGTCCAGGTTCGATCCCCGCCATGTACCAATGTGTTTGTCCATTTTCGAATTGCATATGTACATTATTCGACTCTCTTACGATGAAGGAAAACATCGTGATGCAACCTGCACATATCGGCGAAGAAATTCAAAGATAAGGGAAGTCAACCAACACGCACTGGGTCAGCGTGGTTGAGTATGGCCTAGTCACCCCTAATACAGGGTAGGCTCCGAGCCCCTCGGCGGGGACGTATAGTGAGCTGATGATGATGACTATTTTAAATTATACGCATATTATTAATAAGACATTTCTTGGAAATTCATGACCCAGTCACAATCAAATTAAAAAAAAAATAAAAACAATTTGATAACCTTTACAAAAATTATTGTATTTTTATTGATTTTCAAATTATACAAATACAAATGCTAATCTATCTTTTTAACACATACAATAACGAGACCTTAAGAATTACAAAAATTTTATACTGTTTAAAAAGTAAAAAAAAAACATTAAACAATAAATAATACACTAGGTATTACAAATACAGAGAAATAATTCACGAAGAATTTAATTAAATAATTTCACAAAGAAAACTTGTACGGAGTTAAATTACACCCGGTGTACACACGTGCCTGTTTTCCACAGTTGTGTTGACCCACTGAGCTGATTAAAACGGTAATTCGAGGTTAACCGACGACGACACATCGATACTTTGTTTCAAATAGTTTTCATCATTGTCAATACCATTCTTAAACTGACAGCATTTTCATTTGACATAAACGTATAAACAAATCAATAGAGGAAGACCGGAGATGGTGTGGATGGATTCTGTTAAAGGACATAGATAAGAAGAGTGTGGGTTCAGTAGGACTGCGAATATGGATGTATGGATGTACATACTGTGCCGACCCTCCATATGGAGAAGCATAGGTTTTTTTTTGTAAAATACTAGCAGATTTTAGTTAATTTATTTATATTTCTTTTATCACTGCAACTAAGCTCTAGGCTTGTGCTAGGATATGGTTTACGACAGTAGTCGAATGGCGGGATTCGAACTTTTGGTCACGTGATCGGAAGTCCGTACCCTTACTTAGGCTATTGGCGCTTAAACGTTGATGATGATGATGATTAACATGTAGTCAGAAGTAAGTCTATAAAGTTTTTTTTATTTCTACGACTCGTTAGCCACGTGTTTTCTAAAGTTAACCTTCACTTCACTGTAGATGTTCCCGTTTCCAAGTTACATACGACACAAAACATTGTCTAGTGACTGACTCTCAAAAGATATACATATATGTTATGTGTTACTAGAATGTTTAAAGTCGAGTAATAATTGAAGAGAGTTGAAGTTAACCAGGAGTGCACTCTTCGTAATAAGTTAGCGCTTTCGCTTGTAGATAACGTAAATGTTGACCTTACATTTTCATATTCCATTCAAATATTATCAATTAATCAACTGTTTTTAAACGCTGGTGAATTATGTTAAAGAGAGAAAAGAGCTTGATGGGGAGCAGTTCAAAATATCTATTTAAAAATACCAGTGACCGAACCTTGTTCGAAATTCGAATGTAAATTCAGTGACATTTTTTTTTTTAATAAAGCGCAATTTTTTCCTATATTGTAATGTGTCTTTTACCTTCATTTGTGCGCGCGATTACCTTAAAAAGGAATATATTTCTGCGTTACATATCAATATAAATACGACTACTTAACTATTAAAATAAACTTATTTTTATTAACTTAACTTAAAATTTCAGTCATCAAAACTTTTATTACAAAAAGTTGTTTTTTTTTTTTGGGGGGTCGCTATGCCCCCCTCTCGTTCACCCCTAACAAGTGTGGCCAAAGACCTTGACGGCTTTATTTTAAAAATCATATAAAAAATTTTTTACAACTATTTTAAAACTATACAATATTTTAAAAACTAATGACTTATATA
>JAODUI010000023.1:8039868-8059425 GCA_027563995.1 Papilio gigon
ACAGTATCAAATGATGCAGTACAACCAGAACCAAATGCCGAGACTGGGACCGATGGTGCAGAACCAACCAAACATGGGTGATATATTATTAATCAAACTACATAATTAAAAATAAAGAAGTATAAAAATAGGAAAGTATTTAGATATAATAATATATGTAATAATAGAAATATATCTTGAAATTATTGTTATAACATTATATCAATTTTGTTCCATAAAATTCTATAAAGTATATAAGTGTATCAAAATTTATTAAACTAAGATTTTTTTTTGTTTCCACAGAAGCATGTTGACTTGAAATAAATGAACAACAAGTTATACGTAATACTTAATTGTCTTATTGATGTACTTAACTAAATCCTTTTTAATCAAATTTAAATGTTTCATTTCATATCTTATATTAAATACTTACTGATATAAGTTATCATAATAAATGATATACTTAAACAAATAAGAAAGGACACATAACACACGAACAGCAACCAACAATATAATATAAATTCAACCACAATTTTATTAATTTCATCATTTTTCTAACAAAGTCACAATAATTTACACGATAGTAACAAATTTACTATTAAACGATTTTATAATACACCAGTGGTAATCACGATTACGAATAACGAAATTTTACATTTCATATACAATCCGGACATGCACAACAAGTCAATTCAATACGCGGACTGAGAGGAAATAGCTGAGGCAGAGGGGATCGCGGCTCGCGCACGCGTTTCACTCAATCCACGGTAAACTGAATCGCCATATTATATACCGATATTATGTAGTTGTATGTAATTATCCCTGATATTGCCGCCGGGTTCAACAAGGACTCACTTGCACTCCTGTCCTAGTCACTGACTTCCATTGTTATACTACGCTATATTACGCTTTAAACCATTAACTAACTAAATTCATAATAATATTTCGTCATTTAAATATAGCGTGAGAATGCGTTAAGTCTTTTATTGGTCACTACTTACGATTATTAGTTTCTTTATACAAGAAGGGACAAACGAGCTGCGGGTTAACAAGAGTTATCATCGACTCCCATCGGTATCTGCAATACCAGAAGAAGGACCTTAAGCGACGGTTAATAAAAACCTAAATTAGTGTATTGTTTTAGTAAAAACTAAACGACTATGAGTGTAAGTAACGAAATCCAATGTAAACTGAACAACCAGATGAAAGCGGGAGGTGGATTGGAAGGCGCTTGAAGGTAAGCTGTCATAAAAATTTCACAATGTTCGTATGCACGCAGAAAATCACATTTTAAATTCTTTAATCAGTCACGGTCATGTCAAGTTAGATACGCAAAGCACTTTTTAATATAATTCGCACCTCCCGCGTTATCGCGCGCCCTAAGCACTTCGCTATATTAACTTACGTCTTATCAATTGATCTACACTCGAAAGTTCATACAAACTTGTATTACTAAATAAGTTATTACTGTCATGGAATCTACAGTTAAACTTTATTCTTCAAAGTACTTAAAACTTTAGTATTAATTTTATGTTCCTACAAGCGTGTAAGACAAATCCCTGGCTCAACGTTAACGCTTGCCTTATTTTGTGTAATTTCGTTTTCAAAATGAGTTTGGAGTATAAAGTAAACACAACAAAAATATAAATTCATTCTATAAAATGGGTATATTTTAAGAATTAAAGTAACATATGTTATAAATCCTGTTTGTTATAAAATAAATTTACGTAACAAAACGAATAAAAGTGTAAAGAAAAATGATTTAGGTTAGGGAGGTGCTATTGGTTTTGGCAAACTGCCAGGTCTGCAGATGTACTGTAAACTTCCTTCTGATTAAAACAATTAAAGATTTAAATGTCTCATTCCCTGGCCCTTTCCGGTTCTATGGCTTACTCTTGTTTGTTCCTTCACGTCGCATTCTTTAGACTCGAATAGATAATTGATAACTAGATACATGGTGCGTTTCTTTGTAATTTTATAGACTGTGACATAGTTATACTTTTTGAATTATAAATATTCGAGTAGCTAAACGGGTTAAAAAATTAAATAACTCCGTAGGCACGTTTGTCAGGTTTATTTACTTTTCTGACTTTGAATATATTTCCAGAGGTCATAATAAAGTATCACCCTTAAGATAACGTAGTGTATTACGAACGTAAATCTTGCGTTTCAGGCAACTTCCGGTTTTTGAACACGCCCTTTGCATTAGTAGCAACGCTTGATATATGTTAGACTTTATACATTAACGTTTTTTTTTTAGAAAAGTTAAAGTTATCTCGATTCCATTCCAAACCTAGGGAGTGGAATGGGAATTATATGTTAATATAATTATAATGGGAATTATATTTACAACATAAACTACTTCTGACGCCAGGCTAATCATTAAGTTCTATTTTTTTTACTTAATTTAAATGAGGTTATTAAACACCAAGAAGCCTCGTTTGCTATACCTTTTTGACATGAGATAAGACAAGAAATATTGCGAATGCTATCTGCAATTAATTTAACGAAAGTTAGTTCATGTTGTTAAAATTATATTTACACATATACATACAACTTTTGAATGGCCTAAATATTTCAAATAATAGATGTACCGGACATCTAGCGCTAAAATCTTGTAATATTTACTAAGTTTATTTAAAGTTTTTTCCCACATCACTATACTTTCACCAGGATGTGCTTTTTTGCATTTATTTATTTTATTTTTTAAAACTATAAAGTGTAAACTCATCAAAAAGTGATTCTGAACGAAAACGTCACCGACAGTTTGACACTGACATGTTTTCATGAGTGATGTCAATATTATTTCGTACACATTGTGCAATTTCAAAGTTAACTTTATCGTATATATTTTTTGATATCTTTCACTAATAAGACTCTTGTTGAATAACGTCTCTGTAATTTAAGACAAATTTTAAAGTGTTAATAAAAATGAGGCTGGTAGATACAACGAAACTTTTGGAGTTACAAAATAAACCTTCAAATGTGCGAAATATTTGTATCGTCGCACACGTGGACCATGGAAAAACAACCCTGGCTGATTCCTTAATATCTAGTAATGGTATAATATCCCAGAGAATGTCAGGAAAACTTCGTTATATGGATAGTAGACCTGACGAGCAAGAGAGAGGTATTACTATGAAAAGCAGCAGCATTTCTCTCTACCATGTCTTAGAGAAGGAAGAATACCTTGTAAATCTGATAGATTCACCTGGACATATAGATTTTTCAAGTGAAGTGTCTACGGCAGTGAGATTATGTGACGGAGCCATTGTTGTGGTAAGTTTTAACATTACTTACTGTAATCCATTTATGAAAAACATTCCATAATATATAGAAATTAGTGAATCTAATAAAATTTTAGTTTCTATGTTAAGTGAAAGAAATTTCACAATGATGTGTTACAGAATATCTATTATCAAAATTTGTCATAATATTTTCTAAGTATTTAAGCATTTGTAATAAGCAGTAGTAATTATTGAGTAAGATGGTAAATAATTTTTCGATAACTTTCCTAATTTAATTATACGCAGATTGCACACAATAATGATTTGTTTTGTTGTTACTTAGGTGGATATTGTTGAAGGTGTCTGTCCACAAACAAGGCTAGCTCTGAAGCAAGCATACTCAGAGAACATTAAAGCTGTATTGGTTTTGAATAAAATAGATCGACTCATATTGGAGATGAAAATGAATGCACTTGATGCTTACATTCATATAAGCCAAGTGTTAGAGCAAGTTAATGCTATTATGGGGGAACTGTTTGCCTCGGATGTATTAAAAACTGAAGAAAACATGATTGATAAACAGGTAAATGTATTTTTTAACAGTATTTATTGAATCAATAAAGTTATTTACCTAATTATGCAGATTTTAAAAATAATTTTATACTGTAACAAAAGTATAGACTTAAATTTATTGTAAGATTTTTGTTTTTTACTTTTGTACAACTGTATTATGAGATATATTTTGTTCTTTAATTAATTACTGCATGTAAAGTTCTGATTAGAACTAAAGACCTTAGTTATATTGATATAGATGATGCCTTTTTATAGCAACAAGGTGATGTTCCCACAACAGCGCAAGTAGAGGACAATAATTATTACGATTGGACGTCAGCTTTAGAAGAAGCAGATGATTCCACTCTGTATTTTTCACCGGAACAAGGAAATGTTGTGTTTGCAAGCGCTATTGATGGCTGGGGATTTACCATACATACATTTGCTAAATTATTTGCTAATAAACTTGGTAAGTTTTTTAAACAGAACAATTATTTTGACAGAACTAAGGCCATTTGATAAAGCTTTTTTTTTAATTAACTTATTTTTCTAATGTTGCCAGTCCTAAACACCAAGAGATACTGGAACTGTCGATAACCAGTATAGTCTTGCTTGGATTTTTAATTTTGTATGAATGAAGTATGCTAATAATTTATATTTTAGGTGTAAAAGAGGAAATTCTTAAAAAAGTTTTATGGGGAGATTTTTATTTGAATCCTAAGACGAAGCGCTTCATGAAAGGTGCACAGGAGAAAGCGAAAAAGCCGTTATTTGTACAAGTTATTTTTGACAACTTATGGAATGTTTATGAAACTATAGTTATGAGGAATGAGAAAGATAAGGTTCCAGTTATTTGTGAAAAATTAAATATTAAGTTAACAACGCGTGATTTGCGACACACGGACAGTAGAATTCAACTACAGTCATTAATGATGCAGTGGTTACCGTTGTCTAACGTCGTGTTAAACATGGTCTGTAAAATGTTACCATCCCCGAAAGAAATATTACCAGAAAGAGTGGAGAAATTAATGTGCTCGCCAATAAGAGACTTCGATTCATATAGTTTGGAAACGAAAAATCTTAAAGATGACTTTTTAGCCTGTGATAGTAGTGAAGATAGACCTGTGATTATTTTTGTATCGAAAATGTTTAGTGTGGACAAAAATGTGTTACCCGAAAATAAGCCTAAGGCGTTAACATTAGAAGAAATGGCTGCGAGAAGAGAACGCGCGAGGCAAATACGACAAGAGAAACAAAACGCTGCAGATTTAGAAACAGTTCATGAGAACGATACGAAACAAATAGAAAATGACGGTAGTACGGAAAAATATGTTGAAGACGAAAACGAAAACGAATCAAAAGACCAGCCAGCGTTTATAGCGTTTGCTAGAATTTTTAGTGGTAAAATAAAGAAAGGCGGCACCATTTATGTTCTGGGACCCAAACATGATCCGAACAAAATTCTTAATTTAATAGACTTGAAAATCGACGCCAATAAGAAACTGAAAGACTTGCAGAGTGATGAACATGTCACTGTAGCTCAGTGGGTACTTTTTGTTTAATCGTTTTGTGACGTAACTTACTTCAAATTTCGTAATTTTATATTTTATTTGCAGAGTTAAATCATTATATATTTTGATGGGAAGAGAATTGGAAGAAATTGATGAAGGAGTTGCAGGAAATATTATAGGTAAAATTTCATCTTGTTTTGTCGTGTGTCCGGGGAACTGTGATATACTGTATGTGAAACTTAAGTTGGCACATGGGACAGAACATCATTGTTGTATCTGACGTGCCAAGTCAACTTTTTTTTTGTTTTCATGAATTGCACTTCTTATGAACTTCTTGATTCTATTGTTTTAGGTATTGGTGGGTTAGATGAATACGTACTTAAAACAGCGACTTTAAGCAGTACTATAGCGTGTCCCGCTTTTTGTGAAATCCAGTACGCAGCTGTGCCTATACTGAGAGTTGCGGTTGAGCCGGCATATCCTTCGCAACTGCCTCAACTTGTCAAGGGTAAGTTTTAATATTAATATTTTATAATTATTAAAAAAAAAATCTTTTTTTAAGAGAATTTCCAATCAAGGTCATTGTCTTGCAAATGTACATCGCGTAGTTAAGGGAACGTACTTATTAAAGTTTTTGTTTGAATGTAAAATTTTCTATTACATTTAAATTTATGTAAGCCGATTCGCCGACGTAGAATGTATACTGCAATTTAACATTGTAACCACTAAAGCCGGTTGTGTTTGCAAATTGTACGTAGTCGGCATTATTACTTTTGGTAGCGTGATATCTAGAACAAAGTGACTCTAGCCACAAAGTTCCTAACTAAAACTCAAATTGTCACTTTTGTTGCGCTCATGATATATTCAGTTGCTTTAATTCCTTTGAGTCTATTCTCTACTATATCCTATTCTACTGTATTATAAGTTTATAAAATCATTTTTTCAATAAAATTGTTTTAGACTGTAAAATGGGGTAGATGTAAAAATCATCATCAGCTTTTGTTTGTCCACTGCTGGTTATAGTTCTTCCCGAATGCCTCCCACAGTAGGCGGTCCTCCACCTTCCACATCCAACAACTTCCCGCCGTCAGCACTAATTCGTTGGTCCACCTTGGCCTCCATTCTAAAATTTTCCACACCCACTTGGCGACGTTGGCTCGACATTTGTGACCAGACTAGTAATATAGTTTACCCTAATTAACTTTAGGCTAGACACTAGCAATAGTTAGTCAAATATACTCTTACTATCAAATAATTAATAGTTTTAAATCTTCTTTGTACTGTTTTTTTTATCGTCTTTTTGTTTTTTTTTTAATCCTAGGCTTAAAGCTTCTAAACCAATCAGACCCTTGTGTACAAGTACTACTTCAAGAATCAGGCGAACACGTATTGGTTACAGCTGGAGAGGTTCATCTGCAAAGATGTTTGGAAGATTTAAAGTAAGTGCAAATCTAATAATCAGTTAATTTGGAGATTTTCATGCCAATGTGACTTGAGCTTTGATTTATTTGATCAGTCATATAAAATACAGCTCAACATTAGCCTGGATATATCGTACTATTTGTGAAAAGGTTAATGCTTACTCTATTGACAATATGTCCTTAGCAGATTATCTTAATTTAATGTTTCTTTTACCATTCTAAATAAGATCAAATTGTGCTAGGTTGTGATTTACAATAATCGAATAACGGGATTTGAACTCTCGACCACTTTATTGGAAATCCATACCAAACACCTCAATACTACCAAAATATCAATAACTCTATTGGTACTTTATTATTATTTTACCAAGTGTCAAGACTGTTTACAGATTATGTTGTTATATGCGTAATAATTTGTTCGTCTCAGTTTAACTTATAATTTTGTAGACATAGTTAAAGTCTACTAGTATATTTTTCTATATTTTCGAAAATTATTGATTATTTAACTTCTAGGAATATTTATGCGAAAATACCATTATCGGTATCGGAACCTATTGTACCGTTCAGAGAAACTATAGTTGAACCGCCGAAAATAGATATGGCTAACGAAGAAATAGATTCACAAAATGTAAATAAAGGAAACGATATAATTACTGATCCATACATAACTATGTATACCAGTAATAAACAGAGTAAAATAAAAATAAGAGCAAAACCATTGCCAAATGAAATAACAGCACTGTTAGATAAATCGACAGATTTGTTAAAAGCTATCTCTCAACATATAAAATCACTTCAAGGGGTTACAAAAAATGACAATCTACAAAACAAATTAGATAGAATGCAACTGAATGGAACGAAACATTCACTATCCGAACGAATGATGAAACTAATTGAAGCATTCAAAACCGAGCTCCAATCAATCTGTTCGAAACTGGGCCCCGAGTGGGAGAACGTAGTGGAACAAATATGGTCTGTCGGACCTAGAAACTGTGGCCCCAATATACTACTCAATCAGACATCAGATTACAAAACAAAATTTTTACTACACGATAAAGATTTAAAAGAAGATCCCAGATTTGAATAAACTCGTTTATGAGTGTACATAAAACTACTGAACGGACGCGTGGGAGTTGATTGGGGGTTTCAATTATTGTCTACTGAATTGTTGCGTGTTTGATGATTCATGTCGTCTTATATAAAGAAACTAAACATATTTAGTTGGTCTATCTTATACACAGAATAATTTTAAGTGTGTGATGAAAGCTGAACCCTATCAATTATTTGCTCGTATTTTTTTATCATTTTTCTTAATTTCACACTTAATCCGAGACATTAATTCTCGTATTTTCACACACCAATTGCATAATGGTTAAGACTATTCCTATAAAGTGGTCGAGGTTTCGTATCCCGCCATTCAAATAGAAAGCTGCAAGTCCTACTTAGTTGAAATGTTACTAGAACTATTAATAAATTAAGAAAAATCTGGTCATATGAAATTTAAAAAAATACATCTACATATAAGGCTTAATCTAAGATTTAATTTAATTCAATGAAAACTACTTATTTGAAAATCAAGTAGTAAAACGTGTTTAACTCGTAGCAAAATTCCCGAAAGCCTTTAAGGTTGCACTATGAACGTAAAGAACATGCGAGCGAAAATGTTGGTTCATTTCAGTTGTATTGAGCACAATGTAAGGGCGCTGTGGCGTGTACGCAGACAACGGCTCTTTGTGCATTATTGCTGAGAATTCACGGGTTTCAAACAGCGTTTGACTGCGCTTTGCTATTCACTGTTGAAGCTTCTATTTGTTACAAATGTTCACTTCGAAATCGCGTTCTGGTTCGTTATCGAAGAGTCATTGCATAAGAAATAACTTTGTACTATAACAGCAACAGCGCGGTAATCAAAAGTAAAAATTTTAATCATTAAATTTAAAAAAAAAAAGTTACTTTTTTAAATCCAGTTTGCATTAAAATCCTTTATTTATAATCTAAAAACATTTCCTTGTTTCCAAAACAATACAACTTCATATAATGACGTTGTTTGCATCTATTATGACTGTAAATACTTGCTCCGGGGAGGAGAAAGAAAGGGAGAAGGAAGGGGAGGTTCAAATCCCTCGTTGTTATGCGCACTTTTCCCCTTTCCACGAATTTCCGTGGCGCAACCGTTTAAGACAAATGAGCATCTGCAGACTGCGTTGTTTACTTAGAGTAGCTAATTTTCTTTTAAGCATTTTTTTTGTATACTCGTAATGCGTATGCCTTATTTATGCGTATACGAAATATTTTTAATTTTAGTATTAATTACTTTTTAATTTAAAACAGAAACTTTAACGTCGATATTTAATGGTTATCTCATATGGTTAAGAAATAAATTGAAGCGCCAATAGCCTAATGGTTACGGGCTACCGATCTAACGGTCGTGGGTTCGAGTCTTGCTGTTCGATTATTGTTAACCATAAAACAAGCTTTTTCAAGCTCACCAGGTATTGTTACAAGAAATATTAGTAAATTAACGCAAATCTACTAATGTTTTTTTATAAAAAGAATGGTGAAAAAAAAACTTACACACATTAAAGCGTAATTAATCAGTGAACAATGTGTTCTCACAGACTTTGTTCATCAATACCAAATTTCATCAAAAGCTTTCTTAAGCTTAAGCTTCTAACCGTTAGAAATAAGTTATAAAAAATATCCATCTAAAGTCAGCAACAATGACAACTATTTTTAGTACGTTTTATAAAAACTAACACGAGATATACTACAGTTACATAGTTCCGTAAATACGTCGGATAAAAAAAACTGTTTGAAGAGTTGTGACGTCATTAAAATTAAAAACAAGTAAATAGTAGGTCGTAATTAGTAGAGTACGAATCCATGTTGAGTACTTATGCACCGTACATGCTAGATGCTTGAATTTATTTACATCTGTAGATATTTCTTCCTTCCTTCTAAATACCATAGTAGCAACGCATACGTCCGCAGTGTTCCACCTGAGAGCTATAGTCGCTTGAAAGTTACGTATGTGTGAGTCGATGACATGCTACAACAGCCATTAGGATGCAGTTTTTAAATATGTTTGTGAAAAAAAAGTTGGTCTGTGGTAAGAATGACGACTAATAACATTTTACTATTATCCCGGCTTTTGTGATTCTCATTCGTCAATTTTGTGAAATGGGTAGAGTTTGCGGACAAGGCAATTTTTTTTTGTAGGTTTGCGAACGTTTGCGATTGTAAAATCAAACATTATTCGCGAAATCTTTAATAGCGCTTTTAAAATTCGCAAGTACATTTACGTAACGAAACCTCCACAAATGTTGAATGACTGACACATTGTCTTTCAGAATAAACACTAGTAGATTTTTATTAATTTACTAATATTTATATTACCACACAAAGTAAGCTCTACGCTTGTTCTATGATTTACAAAAGTCGAACGGCGGGATTCGAACTCTCGAACACTTTGACAATTTAAAAAAATATCTTAGAATGGCTTCGCGTTTAGATTACGTATATATTATATTAATAATTACAACATATAAATATATTAATGGTTAAAATATTTTTGTTTATTATTGTCGTCTAGTTCCCTTATAAAAGAAAAAAAAATATTAGTTGATATTCCAATCTTGGAGATAAGGTATTATTGGTACAATGCCAAGAAGTTTTCCTTTCACACAGTTACTAAGACAAACTATGTTTCTTTGTTTAACTGGATATGCGTGAGCGTCAGATATGACGGCTGACAGAGATGTATGGCGCTGTGCCGAAGGACAGTTTGATGATGCAAGAAAACGATGTTATCACACATTATTATATAGTAAAAAGTAATATATTAGTCGGTAATTATTAGTCCGGTTTTGTAAGTATATTTTTTGATACTTTATCCATTCAATAGAAACCATGAAATGCGTTCCCGAACTACGCATCCTAAGTTATGCTCCGTTGAAACTCAGTCTATCTTAAATGACCAATTCTCAACGATTTAATTGATTTATTTGATTTCGTATCAATAAATATCATTTTTCTGCGATGTAACGGTAACTAGACCACGAATATGTGTCTTAAATATATATTTTTTTTATAAATAATAATTATTTTAGGAAATTCTTATTTGTGTGTGAACATTCCAAGTACAATTGGCGAAAGTCAGGATTCGAACTCAACTGTCGATCGGTAATCCGTACAGTTAATCATTAGGCAATTGGCGCATTAAACAAAATACATTCCACGAAACAAATGAACAAATTAATTCTGTATTGAATATAATTCATTCTACTAAATGATTTAAATGATTCGCCGTTGTTACTTCATACTCATTAGCTATGCTTTCGTTTTATGAAAGCGGCGGCGCTCGAGACAGTTCAGCGATATTTTAATTTGCCCGCGACTCCTTTGTGCTTTATTCATTTGTTAGAAAACCTCTACGTGCGGTACTGTCGGGAACAAAAGCCTTTATAATAAAATTGTTTTAACTTTTATGGTAGACCAGTATCATTTGGTTTCCTTATTTACAATAATTGCAACTTGCTAAGAAAAAAAACGTTTATCGAATATATATGTATTTCTTAATTACATCAAAATTAGAAGCATTCAGTGAATAATTAAAAATATTTAAACAAAAACTACTAAACGGTATGTTTAAATTTTAAACGGTTATTTAATAGAGAACCAAAGCAACCAGCATTACCCCTTTTTAGTTGAGGGAGGGGAGGGGATCTTCGCAAGATACCCTGCCTTTTGAAGACAGGGTTATGTAGGATTTGACCTACTTAAACCCCCCCGGCCACCCTCGAGTGCAGCTGATGAGGGTTCCCGGATCTGCGATGAACGCGTCGGAACACTCAGCAACCAACATTACCCCTAGTAACAGAACACTAACATTTTTCAGTAAACACCAATTAACATAAATTAGTAAAACCTAGCAGCGGGAACGTGAGCGATATAGAGGATGTCTTTTGTGTCACAAACGGTCGCCGGCCTGAGTCAGACGAAGCGCGAGGAAGCAGTACCCCGGCAGCACTGCTCCCACCAGCACGCACACCGTCACTTCGAGCTTTGCAGGAAGAATAGCTTGCCCGAGCGCGACCCCCCCGAACCTAGGACGAGAAAGAACAGCCTGCCGGCCGATATCCTCGATAGGCTGACTGAGACGTCATCTACGACATCTATTAACGAAGAGTGACAACTATCGCCGTAAGTTAACAATCGGTGTCCCCCCTGTCACTCTTTAGTCGCATGGAACCGCACAAGAGGGACAGGCTTCGTGGAACAGGCCCCTTGCATGCTTAGCAGCTTGTGTGACCACCTTAGGGATGGAAGTTGCACGGAAATGTATAGATGTGTTGTATACAATATTGTGTCTATGTTCACTGTTATACATAAGTGTGTATTTCAGGTATATAATATAATAAAACTTTAAACACATATTTGCATTAAAAAAAAAGAAAATATTACGATAAATAAAAAATATTTACATACCTGTAATAATTACAAAAAAAAGACAAACATAAAAAGTCCTTGCTTTAATTGGTATAAAACAAAAATCTCTTACAAAAAAAAATCTGTTAATTTGACAAAAAATAAATCATATATAAAATTAAATGTGAAATAAATTCTTTACATGGATAAAAGAAATATTTTTTTCTTTATATATAACAAGGCAGTAAGGATAAGATGGTCCGATGTTGCCATGACACGCTTCAATTACTTGTACTGTATTTTTAAAATTATCTAAAGGAGTACTAATAACTAACAAAACAATTGAATAAAGATCAATCTAACTAGCCTATTTGTAATCAAATAACTTAGACTAGATTAATATTACGTAACACAGTACATAAATATGTCATAAATAAAAAAATAAACAACAAAAAGGTTTGTTGACATCCGACTTATTAGAATTGCAATAAAAGTGTAACAGACGTTAGTAATTGGCAATGTTTAGTAAAAAAAAAAACCTGGTACCACTAACGATATATTAAAAATAAAATTTCTTGACTTATTTGTAAAGAGCTCGTTGCGGCGGTCACGCGAACTTCTTCAAGTGTAATGAATTCTAAATAATGACGACACGCCATCACACGCCCGTCACGATTATATTGTGCATATAGCAGTTATAATGTTCATTAAAAAAAAATGCTGTTCTAAATTTAAATGTAATTTGCAGTACCGTAGTGACAAGACAAAAGTTATTGAATTAGATTTATGCCAGTGTTGAGTTGTTCTCTCGACATGTCAATTCTTTGAGCTTATTTAAATAACTTTAAATTGGCCGATAGATGGCTCTGGTTTACAAAAAATATTTATCAGATGTCATTAAACAGTCAGTCAGCGTCAAATAAAAAAAACAATTTGAAATCTAATTATATACTATTATATGAGATGTGAAATTTTTAAACCTTGTCGTGTATGATCTCAGGAACAACACAACAGATTTGAGTAATTCTTTTTTGTAGAAACATGCTCTACATTTACAAGTTAATTATACTATTATGCTATTAAATTTGAGAATGAGTAAATTGGGAAAAAACTATGCAAGTAAGATACAAAATATGACAAACCAATACCAACAGACGAATAAGGTTGTCGTTTTCAATAAGTTTAATAAATTTTGAGAAATTAACTTTCGTCCTAATTTTATACGGGTTATACTGCACGGTCACTGTACAGTAAACTATAATTTCCCGGTCACCCAATGAGCTACAAATATATTAGGTATACAAATCTTGGCGCATTGAGATAATTCAATGCGGACACTTTCTACAAGTCATGGTACGGACCAATCATTCTAATATCTTCATCGAGGCTTCTGCCGAATCATGTTTGCCGAGTCAAAATTATTACCGAGAGAGTCGATGATAAGATGTAATTAAAATGTAACCTAAATAATAATAAAAAAATCTGTACAAACGTTAGCTTAATTCGGACTATTTGCTTTACAATAAATTAGTTCCCTATTTCCCCGTGAGATGGCGTTATTTATAATACTCCTATCTCCTAGATAAAGTAACGCTGGATAAGCGATAGTTATCAAGAAAGTCAAACTGTACGATATCGTAATGAATTAATTTCTATACATTTTGATTAATTTGTCAATTCTAGTGATATCAGTAGACCGTTGTAAGTCTAAGGACTTTGGTAATAAGATTGTTTTATATATGTCACTAGAAAATAGTAAAATTAAATATTATCCAACGCTACAATACAATTTTGAAGCACCAGTAGCCTAATGGGTAAGTGTACGGACTACCGATCTAGCAATCTTGTGTTCGAATCCCACCATTCGACTATTATCGTGGATCATATCCTAACACAAGTTTTTTCAAGCTTACAGGGAATGGTTACAAGAAATATTAGTAAATTAACAAAAATCTACGAATATTGTCTACTAAATAAAATACGATTGTGGACTTATATAAAGTTATATAGTGAAATGTCTCACGAAAGTTTTAATAGTTTGATTGTGGACTTATTAATATTGTATTCGAGTTTATGAGAAAAATTTGAACAAGAAACGTCCAAGTTTTATCTGTATTGAATGAAATGAGCTTTCAAGAAAGATCTCGCGACGTGATTAGGCACGTTCTTTGAACTATAGCTTGGCAATGTTCTACGTTTTTAATATCTGTGATCTATAATGTAATCAGTGCCTTTTCGGTTAATTTTACCAATCTATTCCGAATAAAATAGATATGGAAGTTCGCGAAGTCTCTACGTTATAATTACAGTAATTGTTACATTCCTTACTGTCCTCCAAGAAGCGAGCGTATCTCTCTCTCAAAGGTCGGAAAATCGTCTGTGGTTCATCTGGTATTGCATGTGTCCATGGGCATCGATGATCGCTCGTGTAATCCCGCCGCTCGTTTGCCCCCCTTCTCGTATAAAAAATCATCAGTGTTTATACTTAATTGTTAATCTTTTGTGCTGATAATTGCCATTGATACTATAGTAAAACAAATCACCAACAAAGAACATGGTAACTAAACTAAGGAGTCGATGGATTATCATTTTAAACAAGTATTCTTTATGATGATGACGTCATCCGCGATGTGTCATGTGTCAATGGCGTACCTTGCTATCTCCGTGGGATCTAAGGCGACTCAAATCCAAACTTAGTCTTAAAGATCCGGTCCCACGGCGTACAGTATAGCTTGAGGAGTCGTACAAGTCCGGCGAGATACAGATTTAGGTATAGACATAAATAAAACACAGATGATATAAGTAGATCTTTGTTTTGTTGCAGGCGGAGCGAGTTCCTAGGATGCGTCTCGTTCCCGCTAAAAGATGCGATTAAGAGTGACGTCAAGGGCACGTACTTCTTGCAGTCGGGGCGGCAGGGCGCGCCCGACAGGTGCGCTAGGGAGCGCGTGACCGACGACCGCCGCAACATGGCCACGGACAACACTGAGACAAGCACCAGCGAAGGCGCTAAAGAGAACCAAGAAAAAGGTAAGCTATATTAAATTAATCTACAAGTTTACTTTTAGTTTTTCATTCAGGAAAATATTTTTTCTGATATTATTATGAAATTATAACATTCATGCATATAAAATTGAAAAACTTACACGCAATACACTTCTAACAGCAAGAATTACATTAAAATCATGTCCTACACGTATAAAGTCTGTTCATTGAAAATTTATTCTGTGAATAAATTATGGCCGATGATTGTCAGCGATTAAATGAGGACTCCTCAAAAAGAGTATAATAAAACTGGTGTCAAGTAATACAAACCCAATAGTTTTATACACATGAGATTTCCAAACGGAAGTCCTATGTAACTAAGCACTAAATATTCCAGCAGTGGCAGTAAATGGTCCTGCATCAGCGTCAGGCAGTCAGGCGGTGGCCGCAGCGCTACAGAGAGAGGCTGACGAGCACCTCTTCTTGAGATATCTCGAGCTCGACCCACCTGATGACCCCGCGGCACCACGCCGAGCGCAGAGGAACGGGAGGACACCTTTCACGACCACCAGGAAGTAAGCATACCTCGACGTATTTAGTAATGTAAAAGACAATTTAAAACTAGCGAATAGAATAATTTGACTATGGCCTAGTCACCCAGTCACCCCTAATAATAGGGTAGGCTCTGAGCCTCTCGGTGGGGACGTGTAATGAGCTGATGATGATGAATAGAATATTTAGAATAATTCCTAGAGTAGAAGTGTTCACTATACACAGGACTAAACAAGATAGAATTGCTTGCTTCTTTAAAAGTAATTTTTATCTACTAAAAAGATTCTGCGTTTAATTTCTAGAAATTTGCTTCACTTTCCTCCTCAGTATTCGAGTACTAACGATCTGATCTAATATAGATTTATATCATTCTAGACTGGTCCGCGGCACTGGTGGCGGGTTCGGTTTCACTGTGGTGTGGACCAGACCGCCGCGAGTTGAGCGTGTAGCAGCGGGAGGCGCTGCAGAGCGCGCTGGCCTTCGAGCCGGCGATTATATCGTCTTCGTTGGCAACAAGAATGTCGTCACTGCTAATGAGGAGGACGTACGGAACCTTGTCAAGTGAGTACAGATATATGCACTTACCGTGTCTTAAAAACTCAACAAATATGATATACGATATACGAGCGATTATAACCAAACCTAGCATCTGTACCGAATTTTAAAATGCTTTTTAAACTTATTCCAGATCAGCGGGTCAGACATTAACTCTAGAGACTTTTAGAAGAGTGCCCCAGAATGGCGTGGGAATCCGGCGGCTGGCCCCGGTGTCGATACCGCCGGCGGAGTCGACACCGCCAGCGCCGCGGTCTCCGCGCGCCGCCGCGCTCGCGTCCCCCGCTCCCGCCCGCCCTCCTACCGCCTGCTCCTCCACCAGCCAGTCCTTAGATAGACGCAAACTGCACCTGCCGCAAGTCACCTTCTCCAAGGAGGTCGGTAATGGTATTATTGTCTAAGATACCTTCTTTGTCATTCTGTACAACTTCGCTTTAATTTACTGTAATTACAGTTTCATTAATTACAAGTTTTCCCAATTACTTGACAACTACCGCTAAAATTATTTTGTACGGGAACGAGAATATCATTGCTATGCCTTCCTATGTTGAATGTTTGGGGACTTTAAACTATGTGTCTCTTTTATTTATTTTCTAATTACGTTTTTTTATTATTTTTTTTACTGTACGTACCACTTAGACTTTACAACAGTTACAAGTGTGGCTTGTATGAACATTTGGACGATTGAATTTAATGTTTCGAATTTGAATTCGTGCTAGTCATGTGTAGGAAAATTTTCAAATTGAAATTGTTTTCGTATATAAATCAAAATTGATTGTGGTGCTACATTAATATTAGTGGATGTCTATATTAGTAATATAACTTTAGTATTTAACGGTTTTCGTGTGGACTTTTCGTTTCAATTTTTAATAATTTTCTGTTTTGTACAGTTTTAGCTTACAATGTTATTTATTTTTAAGTTCACATTATAGATGACTTCGTAATACATTCCATTACGTATGAATTTATTTATTTTTTTAATGTATAGTTTTTTTTTTCTTGTAAGTAGATTAGTTTTTAACAAATTATTCGCTAATGGGGAATTGTTACGTTTAAGAAAAACCTCTCTCTTTTGTTATTTTTATTTTGTTACTCTTTTTTGTTTATAATTTGTGAAATACAGCGTGGATAAAAAAATAAATACGTTTTATGGCGGCTACCGACGGGTGACGCAGCGTGGGTAGGCCTCCCTGGACCGATGATCTGGTTAAGTTTGCGGGAGCATCCTGGATGAGGGTGGCCGAGGACCGATCGTCGTGTCGATCTTTGGGGGAGGCCTACGCTCAGCAGTGAGCGACATGTGGCTTATATGATGATGATGATGAAATACAGCGTATGTTATTTTGTGAAAACAAAAATTCTGTGTAGATATAGTTTTGTGTTGCTGTATAGTTGTTTACTGGAACCGTTGGCTTCAACTTCCGAACTGCTTGTTCACTGACATATTATGTTATTAACATAACAAGTTGAGTTAACATAGTACGTGAGTCTCGGCCGTGGAGACCAACAGTAGTAAACATAATTTGTAATCAACATTTGAGTTTTTTTTATCGATTCCTGTTAACTTATCATTTTTTTTTTCTTTAATTTATGTTTTTCTAATTTATGTTTCCTTATTTAAGTGCAAATAAATTTATTGCTTTTAATTATTTTCCGTTTTATTTCATTTATTTTTTGTCTTTGAACATTTTTTTTTACACTTTACGTAACATTTTATCTTCCGTTATAAATGAACAATGAAATGTACAGTTTAAGGTACGTGTGTAGATATAATTAAGAACTGTATAGTTCGATTGTTCAGTTACCACTGAGAGAACGTCGTGAGAGAAAAGATTTTAGTTACAATTTTTTTTAGAATACAGTTACAATGGTTACAAAGTAAAAGTTAGCGCTTAAAGTACCGACACTCATCTACTTTGAGAATAATAGAAAGCAGTTTATTATGTTTATTACTTTCAAATGATCACAGAATCTTCAGAAGGATAGGAAAAAACATGTGAAACGCCATTAGCCTAATGGTTAAGGGTACGGACTATCGATCTAGCGGTCGTAGGTTCGAATCTCACCATTCGACTATTGTCGTGGACCATATCCTTATACAAGCTTTTTCAAGCTTAACAAGAACTACTAGTAAATTAACAAAAATCTGCTAATATTTTCATAAAAAAATGTGTAATTCTTTGATTTTTATGTGAATGTTGTCTATGTGTGGATGTGGATAAGACTTCCACACAATGAGTTATACTTTATGTTTAAATCTAAAGTCTAGTGGATAATAAAGCCAGAAGACCAATTTGAAAGCACTAATAATCAAATAGCTGATAGTACGAACTACGGACATGCAATTGACTGTCCTCATTTGTCCTTCGCTACGGATTCCAGAATACGCCATGCCTTGGGTCGTATGTAACCATGTCCGATGGTCTTCCACCTACTTTTAGACACCAGGAGCAACAACTGACGGCAGAAAGCGCGCACTCCTATCAGTGGTAGCGCGGGAACAGCACTACGCGACCTGCCTCCAATTCGGTCTGGTGAGATTCGTCTCTCCTTTAGCCGAGAGGGCTGACCTCATCGCCCCCTGTGACCACCAGCTGCTGTTCCAGAACATTGAAGAGGTAAGATACGAAGCTAAGAGTTCCTTCTCGTAATTATCCTATCTAGACGGTTAATAAAGTGAAAATAAAGAAGTGAACGTTGGCCATAGACATGAGTATTTGCAAATTAATTGTTCTTTAAACGACAGGTAGTGTGGACGTACATATATAAGCGCCTTCCTATTTGTTTCCACCTTAGCCAAATCCACCTTCCACCCTTTTCTTAAAAGTAATTGATGAGAAGGGAAAAATATCATTTAATTTAATAATCAGTACTATTGTACTCTTATGTTGGTTACAGATCTTCAGATTGTCGGAAGACATCCTGGACCAGGTGGTGCAGGATGATGGAGAGATCCAGACGTCGACAGTGGTCGCCGTGTACTTACAGAAGACCCCTGTGTTCCTTAGCCTCTATAAGAAATACTGTTTAGGACTAAAGCGAGCTGATTGTGTATTGGTAAGATATTTACAAAAAAACACAACCTTGGTATTCACACTCTGTAGAAGTTGTTAAACATAGTGTATAGCACTAAAACCTAAGCTGAATTCTTAACCAATTCTAACAATTTTAGGTAAAAAAATCAAAAGATCCAAGTGGGGCGTTTTCTCGGTTTTGCACTAGTCCTCCAATACCAAGGAGAAGACCTGACATCACGTCGCTAGTACACAAGCCACTGGAGCAGGAAAGAAGAAACATTGTCCAGTTGTGTTATTCATTTGTTTACGAAATTTGCACCTTTTCCGCGGG
>JAODUI010000023.1:8074088-8087176 GCA_027563995.1 Papilio gigon
TAGGTCGGTGTAGGTACCGACTAGTTTCGGACCCGTCGGGGGTCCTTCATCAGGGTGAGTGAGCTATAGAGCTGTACTCGCGGTCGCCGCGCACCTTGCACTAAACTTGTGTGACGGTACCTACACCGATCTACACGTGAGTTCAGCCGTTTTATTAGTAGTTTAGTATATGTCTCGCGAAAGTTTTAATAGTTTAAAACTAACTTAATTTAAAATCGTTACTTGAGCGCTTATCTCAAACGTCGTCCCGCGGGCACATAGCAAAGAAGGCAAGAAATTCATTTTACAACATAAGTAATTCCATCTTGCCTAATCTGCTAGGTTTAACTTCCCAATAAAAGAAACTTTTATATACAAAACACAAGTTTCTTAAATAACATGTAAAAATCAAATTATTTCAAAGTTGACCCACGTAAGTTCTTCCCTCGTAAAGAACCTCCGCTCCTTCGAAACTTTGAGTGTTGAAAAAAAAACTACAGGTTTTTTTTTTTAATTCTTCGAATTTAAATTTTTAAAATTCGAATGATCCTGTTTTTCTTTTTTAAATATATAAAATATTACTTAACGCTGCCTTGATGTATAGCGATAATTATTTTGGCACGTGGTTAGTTATTACAAGCCTTATGTATATGTATTTCAAAAACTTATTATTTATTATATTATCGCTATATTACTGGTGGAACACACTACGTTATGAAGATAAAGTTTAGTCTGGTATATAACCGATAGATGGCGTGTTTTATAAAAAATGACGTTTAATCGAGAATCGATTTTCCAAATGTCATTTTGTATTGTAAATGACAACACTGAGAAAATTTACGCACACAAAACCCCTGTCTTTTTTTGCCACACATTAGTGCTCCTGTTTAATTATCTACAGGTATCTATAGTTTATATTAAAAAAAATGACGGAAGCACATTTATTTATCAATAAAAACATTAAAAAAATTGTTTAAGCAGTTCATAATTTTGTGTCAATAAGTTTTTTTAGAATTACATAATGAAAACTTATTTAACTTCAAGTTTTATTGTAACTTCTAAAAAAAAATAAACGTTACACAAGCTAATAAAATTCGAACAAAACACAATTAAAAAGCGTCTATTTCCTTAGCATTTGTTATTTTGCTCAAATTTTTCTTATGACAGTTGGACGGAATGTTTTACACGTTTCGCTAAAACAGCGAAGTTACCCATAGACCATAGATATACGTAATTACGCAGCACGTTTCTAACCCTCTCTTCCTCTGCTAGATCCACTTCCCATCTTTTGTTCTAAAAAGGATGGCAAGGGGAGATATTACTGGTTTGTAATAAACAAAAATCTAAACCTAACATGTCATATAAGTGGCAGTGAAAATATAGTTTCCAAGCATAGTATATAATGAAAGCGTAAATACATTTGTATCAATTTATTTAATATTACATAGATCACATTTATCTGCGGTTTCTTCTTAACGTATAAGTATTTAAATAAAGAATCGGTTAAACAGTTTTTGTATCGTAAAAATTGTTTACATGAATAATATTGAATGAAAAGTAATTTCATTTATTTATAACTTTTTAAAAGAATCGTATAAATTCGTTTTTTTTTTTAAATTGAAATAACAAATATATTTTGCGTACAACTGCACCGGCGGCGAGTGATCCGCGCGGGCGGGACCTACAGCCCGCACCCGCCGCCCCGCGGCCGGCACAGCACAGCTTCCACACTTCCTCACGACAGCCGCCATTTTATATTTGCATAATCTCATTCGCAATCAAATCGTATTGCATCAACAAGTCTTTCATCGTCAACCCATCAAAATACAGTCCTCTCTAACAATATACTTATTATTATAAAGTTGTTAAGGCATTGTAAAATTAGTTTTCATTCAATGTTAATTGTTAGGTAATGTAATGTTTCATTTATGTTATAATTATTGCATTTTATTGCGTGTTGGCAGCGAGATTTGTATTTATGATGACTTATTCGCGCCACTCCCTCGACGCCTGGAAGGTTCGCACCTCGGATGAGGTGAAGGTTGTCAATCCTTGAGCACCTGTATGAATCACTTTTGTTAAAAAAACTTCAATGGTACCGTCGGATTCAATAAAAATGAGAAATGAGAAAATGAAACAGACTTTCCATACAATTTTAACACTATAAATCTGTAATCTGTCCAGCAGTGGGCAGATAAAGGCTTATCATCTTCATCATCAACATCAACAGCCCTTGTCTGCCCACTGTTGGACATAGGCCTTTCTAAATGCCGTCCACAGTATGCGGTCCTCCGCTTTCCGCATCCAACGACTTCCAACGGCTTATGATGATGATGAAATCTGTAATTACAGTTTACGTACCTCTAATCCGGCGGCCGGGCGTCGGTGTGACGTCACCGTCGGGCGCCGTCCACTGCTCTACGACTTCGGTGTTAGAGCGCGCGAGCGACGGCTGGCTCACGGACCGGTTCAGCGAGTGACGAGACCAGGACCTAATGAATTATGTAATATTTTAATTAGATAAACACTTTTCCTTCAAACCGCATGCAAACTTCACAAATACATACAAAAAGGGAGGTAAAACCGAGAAAACATATTTATGCGTCCGGCTTATCAATCATAAGAATTAAACCAACACAGTACATAATTTTACATTCATGCAAACTTGACTTGTCTATGCCATTATTGTCACATACGAACTCAACCTCCTTCATATACTCGCTCAATATTAAAGAATCATCATCATCATCATCATCAACAGCCATTGCCTGCCCACTGTTGGACATAGGCCGTTCCCAATGCCTTTCACAATATGCGGTCCTCCGCCTTCCGCATCCAACGACTTCCTGCCGTCCTCACTAAGTCGTAGGTCCACCTGGAGGGATATTAAAGAATATAACGACCTAATGTCAATTTAAGCCTCAGTCCTCAGTACACTCAAAGCGTGCAGTGAGATATTTAGTTTTAAAAATGGTGTCTGGTATTCCTTACTGATGATGGCTGAAGGGCTGCTCATTGTCGCTGTCATCGTCGTAGTATCTACCCAGCAGCGTGCCCGCGGACACCTCGGACTGGGAGTCGGCCTGCTCCCGCGCGTAGTCCACCATCATCTCGGACATGGATCTAATAATACAAACAAAATCATTATCACAACGCACATGTTGAGAATGATTAAAGTAGAATACTTCCTTGGCAGAACCACAATCGAGAGGGTTTGATCTGATGCAATCTTTTATAGAAAAATAACCAGCATTGGACATGATCTCGATTACTTCAATGTGAGGTGAAGATGATGTTCTCTGTGCTGTATCCGCTAGCAAACCTTGTTATCTCCGAGAGTGGGTTGTGCGATGACTCTCAAATCTGAACTTGGTCTTGAAAGTGCGGTCAAACGGTGCATATTACAACCTGAGGTGTCATAACTGTAGGTGTAAAGCTTAAGGTCAAGATTTACTACTCCGGCGTTATGCATCCAGGTCTTGCTATCAAAGTAAGGAACCAGGTGTACTGCTTGCGGTCGTGATACCCAGTGTATTTGAATAACAGTTCGTTGCTTTTAATGTTCACCTCATATCGACGTGATCGCTGCGGTAGGAGGAGCGGCGCGAGCGCTGCGGCTCCCTCAGCGAGGTGGCGTCGCTGTCGTACTCGTACAAGGTCGGCAGCGAGCTGCGCCGCGACCGAGAGTCCCACTCCGACTTCTTGCGGTACCGGTTCTGCACACACCGTGATACACGACTAATACTAAAGAATCGTAATCGTCAACAATTGTAAACATATGGTAATTATGCAACTAACTAACTTATTCTTACAGTTGGTATTTTTATTGACATTACCTTGGGTTTATCCTGTGGTGGGGACAGGATTCGTATGATGACTTCCCATTTGGGGGGCGTGTAGAGTGGTGCGAAGCGGTGGTCGTGCGCCACCCGGGAGAAGTCCTCACGCGTGGAGGACCTGGCCAGCTCTCGGCGGAGCGTGCTCTCGTGTGTGATCAGCTCGCGCCAACGGAGACGCTCCTCACGGGTAAGCCGGTAAGACCGCTCTGATTCCGCTAGTATCTGTAAAACATGACAAGAGAAACACATGAATGAACCTGTATACATTTATCACAGTTACTGTTACTGTTCCACACTAACCTCATCTTGAGCTTCTGTCTTCAATACCCTGGTGAGAACAGTCCAGTTGGTAGGCACAGGCGGCGCCGGGGTGGGGTCGGGCACGTCCTCATCGTCTTCCTCTCTGTAAAGCGGGTTACGAGCTGGTGGTAGCTCCGGGAGCAGGGGAAGATCGGGGGATGATGGCTGGTATACTTTTCCGGTTTGCTTGATCAGCTCGGGAGAGAACAGATCCGGGCCACCTTTACCTGATAAAAAGTCATTATTTTTTACACTATCAAGCAGATAGACGTCTTTCACTAGGGATTGTTATGTTATTACTAACCAATAAACTTCTGAGGTGGCAACGACAAAGGAACTCTTTCCATTTTCGGAGTCAAAGTCATTCCTGACGCGCTACTTATGTCGGAGAAGTTTTCCCACTGCGCCTCGGGCAGTGTGTGGTTTCTTATAGTGACGTCGAACTGCGGAGGCGGCGCCGGCACCTGACGGTACTCTGTCACTAAACGCTTGTGACGCTCGATGTCTTCTATGGTCTTCTTTTCAGTGATTGTGCGAAGGAACACATCGTCTACTACGTGGGATGTTATCTCTGGCTTCCTACAAAATCAACGGTACGGTTACATGAACATCCAAAACAATTACATTTTTTTTATACGGAACGGAATATCTGGTTGCATGTCCGTGATAGCATTATTCTTTACCTTGCAGGTAACATCGGAGCATCCGGTATAGGTTCAAGACTTTCCATGGTCAGTTCCTGCTCCTCTGTCTCCATACGCTCCGTCATCATGGGTGGTGGTGGAGGAGGTTTCTGAAATGTATACAATTGGTAATACTTAAAATAGTCTGTGGTTGTTAAGGATGAATTGCTTCTAAACGGGTCATACTACAAAACATAACTAAGCAACTAAGTACATAAAATATATGCTAAAAAGAGAATTTCTAAAAGTTAATAGAAAGGTTGCCATTTGGGCTAACTAGCTGTCTTCAATCTTATCATACCATTACCAAAAGCAAAGTTTGTGAGATAACTTATTGCTACCTTGATGTGGAACATCCTGGCATGTGTCGCGTCGGTGACCTCGGTGACAGAGTGCGTGTCAGTCATCTCAGTATTGAGAGAGACGATGGACCGCGGCCGACGGACCCATTCCTAGTTAGTCGGGTGAACGTGAGTTTGGTTATGCAGTGGTGGTAATATTGTTAAAATTAAAACGTATTTAGTGTTTTTAAACATTTAAATAATGAATGTTGTTAAATAATAGGAACTGTAAATTCATTAGTAATTATATTGCCTGAGATTGACAATTATAAACGAATAAGTTTTAGCAGTAAAATGTAATTTGCAACTTTGTGGATTAAATTTTAATTTTGAAAACAAACAAACATACATTGCCAGTTGTGCTTTTGTGAGATGTTAAATGTTATTTCATTTCAAATGTTGAAGAGCAATTATCGATTTTAATGATTATCGTTATTTTTTTATTTAGTAATTTATTTGATTAATTCTTCCTTTATTTAAATCACTTACTAGACATGAAAATCATTCCAACGAAAAAAAAAACTTCAGTGTAACCACATCAAACGTGAAAGGTGAAGTGCAAGTAAGTAACCCAGTCTTTACAAATTAACCATATGTAAGCTACCTGTCGTTCGCGGTTGACCTGCGAATAGAGTGCGGCGGGGCGCGGAGGGCGCGCGGGTGGCGCGGCGTGCGCGGCGCGCGCTGGCAGCGGCAGCGCGCCCGGCGACACCGTGCGCACGGACTCTTGTCGTTCGTGCTCCTCGAACATTACATCCCTGTGTAACACAAATTAAAAATCAAACATAATCGTTTATCTACCAATAGCTTGTACTATTTGCTGGTGGTTATGTCATAAAGAGAGTTAATTATATTGTACTGAAACTATTACCACTTACCTAATACTTCCACCATCAACCTCCTCGGTGGCTGTGATGGTGGAGGGAGGCGAGGGTGGCGCGGGCGGTCGCTGCACGCGGACGCGCACGTCGAAGGCGGGCGGCACGGCGCCGGCGTGTCCCGCGTGCGCATGCACGTGCGCTGCGTGCGAATAGCGGCCGTTAGACGCGCTCGTCTCGTGCATCTCACCGTACCCTGTTAGTTGTTATTAAGTTACACACAGTATGGAATGGATTGATTATGTTTAGAGTGATGCACACGTAATATTATGTTAGATACTATTTGTGTGACGATACTTCTCCGTTTCGCCAACATTGTGTAAAAAATTCAACATACATTTATTTAATGAGAAACATATGAAGTATTAATGGTTATTAATTACTTGATGAAACATGGTTTTAATGCGTTTTTTTTTCTTTTATGTAAATTAACCTATCAGATATATTTTACAAATGAGTAGAGAGAACAATTTCTTTCTTTACTAACCTTCGCTCTGATATGACTCGTCCATCATGAAGGCCTGGTTGGTGTGCGCCTCCGCCTCGCTGGGTGTCTCCGACGGGTAGTCCGAGGGAATCGTATCTGACGCTACACTAGCGCTCTCCGCCGCCACCGGGTACACAGGGTGCGCTCTAGGTATTTTAACCTCTGCAAAATATGATTAATTTCTATTTCAGTAAAATAAAAAATACATGTACCTACTTAAATTATTAACAACAAAAGTCATCTTGATTTGTTCATTTGATTGCAGGTTGCAAAATGATGGAACGCAGTAGACGAACCTTGTATACTCTCCCTGCTAACAATAGACGCGGAGGAGTCATCGATCAGCCTCCGCGGCACCGGCAGCGCACGTCGCCGCAGACACAGGTAGGAGACTCCGAGCCCCAGGAGTAGCAGAGTAAGGAACAGGATTGCGCAGATGATCATCAAGATGTGAGTGCCCGCCAGAGGCGCTTTGGCTGGCAACGGGCCCTGCTCAGGACTGTAAGAAGTAATCCAAATTATGATAAACATAGTGGTTTTAGAAACAAAACATGAAAATGACCACCTTTTTAACTTCTCGTTAAGAAAGTCGAGTTTCTTATACAGAGTTATATGAAATGGACAGATGATCGAAGATTTGAAGCGTCATTAAAACTTGAATAATATATTAGAGTAAGCAGTAACATACGTAAAAATGAGGGGTTTGAACTCCGGCTTGGGTACTATAGGCGGCGGATAGCGGCAGACGATGGTGATGACCTCATCCCCGTCCATCTCTAGGCCCGGATGAAAGCGGACCACGATGTTGTTTGTGAAAACGCGGAGAGGATCCTACGGTAGTTAACAAACGTTATTTCAAAATACCAAAAAAAACAGTAATATTTCTTTTAATAGTGCAAGACACCAACCTGCTTGGTCCCACATCCTTTAAGTGGAAGCTCTAGCTTGTACGAGGTCGCTCCCTTGCCGGCGACCTGACACGCTGAGTGTCTATCGAAGTCGGCATACGCGATGCCGTAGAACTTTTCGTTGAACTTTAGTTCGATCTGAAAATAGTAATAATTTATTTAAATATACAATTTAGAATTAAGAATATAGACAGTATATTGGAAGACTCTTTCGAACGATTAACTACAAGGGAAGAATGCATTGGCAAATAATAAAGTAATGTATGCAATTGTAATAATAGTTGTAAAATGTGTTGATCAGGATTCAGTTGTTCAGTTTATTACGATTTTAAGATGCACGCAAATATTATAGTGATAAATATTGTAGTGACCTGCATTGAACCCGCCGCACAGTTGAGTGTCGCTCTGGTCCTATTCAAGAAGATAACGGGACTCAAGTCATCGAGTTTAGTCACCTGGAAGTAGAAAATTGTATAATTTATTAACTATTCATTTAAACTGTAGTCGTAGAATAATTTAAAAATAAAAAGAACAACATTATACAGCCAAAGAGCAAGGTGATGAAGAACGAAGCAACAGTTAAAACTTCTTTACTTAAACCTTTTTATTATGGATCTCAATGTTGTTCTTTCAAAAACTAGGATAGCACAAAGCATGATTCCAAAAAGTCTCAAGCATTGAAACCGTAGACAAAAATGAACAAGTTGAAGACTATCCGGATACAAATTAACGAGAAAAACAACTTGTAAAAAAAGTAAATAAAAAAGAAAAAATCTAAAGTGTCAAGCATGGAGGATTTATTGTTGGTCGCGATCTTGGGACCGAAAATATTGAAACAGTAATTCTATATTTAGTCTCGCTGCAACCGCCGCTATAAATCCAAGAAGCTAATTATTGGCTCGCGGCCGTGTCTGTCTATTGGCGGGGTTACATTGTTGCACGGTACATTCGTTACATATTATTTTTATTACATTATTTATTACAAAGGATGTATCCGATCAATTAAATCAATTCACGCGTTTTAAAAAAATATTACAGTGATGTAATTAATTTTGAATACAATGAAAGCTCACATCTTTTTTTTCTATTTTCAAACGCGAAATCTTCTTTATTTTCTGTTTAATAATACACATAAAAATCATATTATGATAAACGCTTCTTGTGATACAAAACATGTCCCAGATATTATAACGTGACGTATCCTTCAATGGAGCTTCGTAATACCACCACGGGCTATTCTCCGACGATAGCTGTATCCATCATTGCTCTGTCCAACGCACGCCACGATATCTATCCCAACAATGCCTCCTTGCGAATAATTCTCCGCTCGAAGCCGTCCATTAAGATAAACTTTATAATACCAAGGGATTTATAACGCTTTACATTCTACTTGCATGTTTTATTTACAACTTTTTATCAGATTTATTGGTCAGTAGGTAATACGAGTTATGATCATATAATGTTAACACACGCTTGCGATTTAAAATAACTACTGGTGAACTTTACGACTAGCATCTAAGCGTGCAGTAAATAAGTTACGTTCTACTTAGGTACATAGGCTTATTAAGGTTTTAACAAGAGGTTCTATACATTAAAAACTGCGTAACACAAAAAATATTACGTTTTTAGTAATGGTCATAAAACTTTTAATTGTTTTTTTTATCATTTCAATGCCTCTACTCTTTTTTGCTCTACACTCATATTTATACATTCAATTCTGAATTCCTGAATTTTATATCTATGTGACAAAACTTTTTTTTATTTTGAATGTCTGTTGTCATGACATGACATGAGGTTTTGTCAATGATTTGAATCATCGAAACGATATATGTGTGCAGTTATGTTAACATGGGCGACATCTTTAGGTGAAACGGAGCAATACCGTGGCCAATCGGCATAAGCGTACGCAATATATCTCACGAACGGTATCTCGCGCGACATCACGCTCGTGTTGAACATTGTACTACGTCATGTTGGACATAAACTACTATAACAATGTTGAATAATTTTACAGTTTACTCTGCTAACATAATTTTATGTAACACTAAATAATAGTTACTCTAGAATAAGGCTGTGCAGTTAAGATTTAACTGCAAAGAAAAAAATAATTACATTCTGAAAAATGGTAAGAAAATATAAAGATGTGCATTAAAGAAAAACAATATTTCTTATAATAATTTCCAGATTCTCAATTTTCAAATTAGAGCGGACTTGAGTTTTTAGGAAATACTGAAAAATACAAGTACGTTGATCTCCGTCATCTCCGAGTTCGAAGAAAAATAACTGAGCAATAACAAAAAATAGCAATGAAAAAAAGGTTATCCATCAAATTTCGAAGTATGTTTTGCAAGTTAACAAAAACCCACCTGACAGATGCCCCGCTGTTGATTCAGAACCTGTTCTAATATTGTCAGTAAGCAAAATACTTTATAACAAGGAAAAACAAATTCACAGAAATATATTTTAAACCAGCGCGATCCTGATTTACGTTGGTCTTCTTGGTCACCGTCGGCTTCCACTGGCGAAACGTTATGTAGTTCTTCGGAGGTCTTTTTTTACGATTTATAGATTGTATGTATGTATAGTCATACAATTTTATACTATTACTAATAGGAGAATATATGAAAGACCACGAGAATCAATAAAAATTAATGCATTGTTTTGTTTTGCGTAACGGTCAAATACCAACGTCTTTGAGTCCGCTGCGGCTAGCCCACATTCGACGACGATTGATTGTAATGAGCTGTGCCGTTGCAGTGCGCATGCTGGCCACAAGTAATTATTTTTTTTTATATTTAAGTAACGGTACATTGTTTTGGTCTCATATCCAGCTAGCTATCAAAGAATTCAAAAAGAAACGCCGATTTAAAATGTTTTTTTATAAGAGAAGGGGGCGAACGGCGGGATCACGAGATGATCATCAAAGAGACATCTGTAATACTGACGCGTTGGAGGCCGTTGAGTAAGAGGTACGCTCGCTTCTTGAAGGACCCAAAGTCATACTGATTGCTGATAGTTTAGGACAATTATTTACCTTTGTGACGGCGATTGGTGACAGTTTTATGGAATATAATTGGACTGCCAAATGACGTCACACTTGGGTAGGAAAAAATGTTCTCGGTTGGAAAGTATCGGAAACATGAAAAGATTTGTCAATAAATAGCTCCAAGTCAGTCGACGATGCGATCATGAGCAGCATGGAACGGTAATTAGCTAACTACGGTGAAGGTGAGATATTTTAATCGACAGTTCAAATCTAACGACGCTACGAATTTGTCTTACTTTGATAATCGATTACGAAATACATCGCTTGAATGACTACAGTTCATTCGCCAGAACCACGGGTAGAACAACGTAGAAATTGCTGCATCAAAGTCCTATAAATAATAATAGACTGAAAAGAAATCCAGTATTAATACCAACCTTCCCATCCAGGACAGTCTGCTCCGGCAGCCCCTCTCCTTGATACTCAATGTTATTCGCTTGAGAGTCATAATTCGACTGCGCACGCGCAGTAGCCAACAGGCTCAGTATACACCACAGTAACGCCATCTTTATCTGTAACAAAGAAGTAATTAAGATAAAATTTATGGAAAAAAAATTGTTACACGATGTGTGCGCGCTACTCGTTTGCCCTTTCCTCTTATAAAAAATCTCTGCAACAATTCCATCGTTAAAGATTACTAAATAATAATAATGATTCGTCATTAAATAGTTTTAATTGTAAACATCTGACATAAACCCGTTAAAAAGCATTTTCTTAACCCTTCGCTCACCATCAACCACCATAAAGTATCAATCATAATTTAATTTAGCCACTATTATCGTCACTTTTAAACTCTTTATCAAACAATCATATCGTCTTCAAAAAATTATGTTTCTTTTGTACCATACGAAACATATCGGCGAAGAAATTGAAAGATATGTGTGAAGTCAACCAACACGCAGCTAGTTTCTAATCTTTCTAATCTAAATCAGATTGAAGATGCGGGAATATCCTTCGTTGCAGTTCAAAATTATTTTTATCGAGTCATCAAAACAATAGAAGCAAGGAAGCCCCAATAGCCTAATGTTTATGTATACGGATTTCCGATCACGCTATCTAGAATTCGAATCCCGCCGACTGTTGTAAAACATAATATTCTAGTACAAGCCTAGAGTTTATTCGGAGTGGTAAAAGAAATATTGGTAATTAATATTTTTCTATAATTAAATACATTCTATATTTAATTCCAGCTATCGTGTTTATAACATTAGAATTAAAAAAAAAACTTTGTTAAAAGATTCTCATCTTCGATCTAAAGTCACCGCATATTTGCTCTAGCATTATAATAATAATCGTAGTTGACTTAACGTGCGGGTAACACAGATCACGACATTTCAAAAGTCGACAAGGACATCAACTCGACCGCCCACAACGACTGCTAACCTTTCACTGGGCAAGGCTGTCGGCGATAATTTCATGCCGCTATAATTTGGATCATATAGAAACGGACTAGACAAAAAACCGTTGTACCAAATAAATTTAAACACTCTTCTACCTCCCTCCAGGTGGACCGACGACTTAGTGCGGACGGTAGGAAGTCGTTGACCGCATCCTGTGGAAGGCATTAGGAATGTCCAGCAGTGGGCAGACAAGGACTGTTGATATTGAACCACTCTTCGACAGGCTGACACTAAAGAGGACAACCACAAACGAGTTGAAACTAAAGGAAATTATTATATTTAAGAACACGTATGAAGTAAAAAAAAATTACAAAATGAATAAAGAAGCAGCGATGTGTGGAAGTTTTCGTTCGTTGGCCTGACGAGTCCAGTCTCTTAAAAGTCATAAGGATGTCGGTAATAATTTCATGCCGCCGTAATGAGCGCCATGTTTGAATAGCGTTCTATTTTGTTTTTTTTTTTCTGTTGTATCATTTCTACCGGCGTTTTGTTTACAGCCAGCTAATGTACGGATCTTTATTACTCGTGTACGCTTGTAACATCGCTTCTGACGCCTTGTATCTTTTTATGTTTAGTGTTTTAGATATCTTGGATGTTTATTATTTAAAATTATACAAGTAATTTTAGTTGTACGACACGGACAGTGTTTGTAAAAGATGGTAAATTAATTTTTAAGGAATATATATATATATATATTTAAAGTTGAATAAGAAATGTAAATAAACTCCAAAATGGCTAAATGGATTCATAGATAGATTACTGTCTGGTATAACGTGTAATTAATTCTACGCGTTCTAAGTCATGTGGGGCGGATGGAGCACCGCATACTGTGGAAGTCATTTGACAGATAAGGTCAGATGATGATCTCTCTCTTCCTGACTTAATTGTCCACATAGTGGTGTGGTCAGCCTTACTGGTCCATCTTCTACACTAGGCTGATGATGATGATGATGATGAATAAATAACATAAAATAAAATACAGATCAGAAGACATAAAAAAAAGAATATATTTACACAGAAATTGACTGAATACAAAATAAACATCGCTTGATCAAATAGAACAGGCTCAGCTGATGCCGTCCACAGCCCGTAATTGGGGACCGAGCTGGTTTTCAGCCTTTAAATTCAGAACTTTGATTATTAAAATTCTAATGAAGTTTTGAACAGGAAAAGTAAATACTTAAATCATATTTACTCTGCTGGTAAGACCCACAGTGGGTCTTGGTC
>JAODUI010000023.1:8096802-8107139 GCA_027563995.1 Papilio gigon
GTTTGCGGGAGCATCCTGGATGAGGGCGGCCGAGGACCGATCGTCGTGGCGATCTTTGGGGGAGGCCTACGCTCAGCGGTGGGCGACAAGTGGCTGATGTGATGATGGTGATGATAGTTAAAAATCGATTCTGAATATTATGCGTAAATTGTTGAAAAGCTATTTAAATGTCCAAGCTCATGTTATGACAAAAACGGTAGCCAATTAACGAAAACGTGAAAAAGTTTTTTTTAACATATTATGTCTTGTTCAGAATTATCATTATACCTTACAGAAGAAATTGCGAAACGGAACGGTGACGTTTGACAATTTAAATATACTAAAATGAAGTGCTCATATATTGCTTTAATAAAATAAAAACAACTTTAAAAGATAAGCAAGCTTTTCTTATCAAAGTACTCGTCACGACGAACTAAACGCACCTGAACTCGGCGGGGTTGCATCGTTTAATCACAAACTTCCTACGGCCATCTTCCAGCCCCATCATTAGATCTCCTTTGTCATAATAATATTGTATTGTCATGCGATTTAAACATGGAAAATTTTTGCTCAATCGGAAATTGGATCGAATCAAATCAAATTTAACTTGAAACAATTGATTACAGACACGGTAAAGCTAACCGAAAGCTAGTAAAAAAAAAAAACTTTGTTTATGATTTAATATAAAATTCGAACTATGGCCGACCCCAATTTAGTAGTAGATTAGAAATAAAATTGAATCCATAATACCCTACCTACATACAACACTAATTTCGTATCTATTAGACGCTCTTAAGAACGAAATAAAATTGTAATTAAACTATCGTTAGCTATTGAACAAAGCTGAATAATAAACAGGAATGCAGTGTCTAAGCCTAGACTCGACCAGTTCTAGACTGTGACCTAGTATCACAAACGCACCTGGCCTGATCAACGTGTTCGCAATGTCGTAACGTTATTGCAAGATCTAATACGTACTACGTAATACGTAATAAGTACTAAATACCTTTGTAATATTAGAAAGGAATCAATTATATTATTAATTATAATATTAATTATTATAATTATAATATTAATTTATATATAATTATATTACAATATTAATTAATATTATAATATTAATTAGAAAGGCAAGATTGTGACCGTGTCTTCCGTTGTCAGTTCTTTTCTATTTCCTTTTGAAAAAAAAGAACACACAAACACGTTTCAAATTAAGATCAGGCCGGTGGCAGTTCATAATAAATCCATAATGTAAAATCCAAATGCTTTATTTAAATTAAAAATGTAAAGTTTAAGCCTTCAAGTTTTTTTTTTACATACTAGTAGATTTTTGTTAATTTAATTAATATTTCTTATAACCATTTCTTGTAAGCTTGAAAAAGCTCGTGTTAGGATATGGTTCACAATAGGGGAATACCGGATTCGAACCCACAACCGCTAGATCGGTAGTTAATACCCTTAAATATTAGGCTATTGGCGCTTCTAATTTAAAATGTTATTATTCAAAGCTTTATAATAAAGAAATTCTACAGCTCAGTTCAAATATTTTATAAGCATCTCACTTGATAACTTAAAATTCAATTAATACATGTCAAGTTAAACATTTGTAATACTAAGATTTTTAATATTACAATAAGAGAAAATGTTAAAGGTATAAAGGTTAAAAAATAACAAGTCCGTGAAAGATAAACGAGGTGTCAAACGATTTGTTCACCGATGGTGTTGAATCAATTTATTTTATATTTGAAACTCCGTAATCAAGCTATAAATAACGACCAGTCTTTACACTTGTATAGTTACAACCTCGCAAGTAACAATGTATTTTGTCGCGCCAATAACCTAATGGTTAATGATGCTTATTACGTGCTCGAGAGTTCAAATTAATTGACTATTGTAAACCATATAGCACAAGACTAGAGCTTAGCTGGTATGGTATAAGAAATATTAGTAAATTAACAAAAATCCGATGTTTTAATTATAGTAATTCGTACACTCTGAATTGTCACGGGAATGTTTAAGTCAGGTTAATTGTTTTTTTTAAATCAATTCTAGTTTATACATACAGAATTCAACAACACTTAGGTAACTAATTTACTATTAGATTACCTTATTGCTATTTAGATTCCCGGCTTCTTCTATACTTAAAAATCTCATTTGCGATTTAAAAAAAAAAAGTTGATAAATAATGTTACATTCTTGTGAAGACGTCATCAGTAATTTCTTTCTTCATAAATCACTTGTATTCGGAGCGCTGTCAGCGCTTTAATCAGCAGGTTATCGAGACATAAATTACTGCTTGTCAGAGATGGAAGCGCGTTTTTCGCTTTACGTCTGGAATTGAAACGTAGTAAAAAGTAACGGATCAAGGCGATGTCAATAGTTATCAATGATACAGTTTAATCAACATTTTTCATTCATTTTATGAACAAGTAATCTCTTAAGTTTTTTTTAATCGGCGACCTAACGTATTATAACACCATTCTTCTTCACCTCTGGCAATACGGCTAAACCTTTATCCGGTTCAACTTAACAGAGCATAGCTTAAAATATAATCTTATCGTTAATTTAGCAAGTAAGTTAAACTTTATTTATAGTATACTTAAAGTAGATAAGTGGCCACAAAGGTGCTCCTTAGTGAAGATTGTATTAAAGAAAACACTAAGGGCCACTTAAGCGATCGTTATATTCAATTGGGTATGGCAGGTTTATGAAATGCATGTGAAAAAATTATATATTTTTTTTAATCACAAAACATTATTAAAAATAGCATCAACACAATAAAACCCCGCTAGTTATATTTAACAACCTTCGTAGCTTGTTTCAAACGTTAATAACCTGTTAAACAAAACGTTTAAAGCGAAAAAAAAAACGCAATTTATTAACGAGTCCCGCCGCGAACGGGCGAAATCAATTATGGCTGCATTAGCGAAAATACGTGAAGAGTTTGCGCGCTAAAAGTTGTCATCCGTCATGATGTTCTCGCAGAAATGTCACTGTTTTTTTTTAATAATAATGCATTCGGTAACATGTTTACAGCCAGTTAGTTCATCATTTTTAACGACCATTTTAATGAATTCACTTTTCTTTTTTTTGTCTATTATTTCGGAATTTAAAAAGTAAAAGAAATTTAATGCCTTTACCTTTTTGTTAAGTTTTTTTTTTATTTTATCTGCAATCAATCTTTACAAATTTTATCGGAACGATTTTTTTAAAAAAAATATTTTATTTAAATTAACTTGATTGGTTTTGTATAAAATCATTAAGAAAAAATGTGTTTAGAAAATATAAATATAGAAAAACATATATCGCCTTTCGTTATTTTTCTATCATATAATAATAAAATAAGGTAAGGTTGAATATTATCATACAATAGGACGTAACAAAGTAACGCTTTGACATCCCAACGTATAGTGAACAATTAAAATAAGGTTGCATCGCTACATGTGTCTCCAGCGGCCAGCACCATTCAAGTGTCCGCCGTAACGAGTCGATGCAAGATAATCCCTTACATTCCTCTTCCACCTTGTTAGTACCACATTCATAAAATTAAATCATATTCAACCTTACCCCACAAGAAATAAGAACCATATCACCAACGATTATGCCAATTTAAAAGTATTCAAACTTGGCTAGTACTTCAGAATTTTTCGCTTGCATCGTCAATAGATGGCGATAATGAGAAATAAAAAGATGAATTATTAAGAATGCATACGTCACGCATTAAATAAAAACTCTGTTAAATTGAAAATAACGCCATCTTCACATTGAAAGAAGAAAATCTGATGTCAAATAATTATAGCTCCATTCTATTTTACGCATAAAACTTATTTTGGGTTATATTTCGTTTTTATTTCCTCGTTTAAATATAGTAAAGGTTAGACCTTTATTTTTATAAAAAGTTTTAATAGATTTTTGTTATTTTACTACTTTATTCTAACCATTCCAGGTGTCTTAGGATATAGTTCACGACAATAAGCGTATAGTGAGATTCGAACCCATCCTCGACCGGTAGTCCGTACCGTTAACCATTAGGCTATTAGAACTTATAGTATAAAAATGATTAGAATGTTTAATTTACCTGGCAACACTGTCAGAAAGCAATTAAAATGTCGGACGATCGGTTGTTGGTAAGATAGCTTCGTCACATGGTCGTTACAACTGTAACAAACAAAAACATCGTTTTAATAGACAGAAGTTTTTATCACATATATTAAAAAGGCTAAAATAGTCTTATAATGTAACCCACGATGTACTTATCTCCGAAGACAGAGAGCTAGCTGGAGCTAAGCTGGAGATACTGTACTTAAGTCAAGTAAATTCTGGACAAATTTGACAAGGGAGAGCCATAAACGAGAAAATCAAATCAGTCAAGTAAATCATATTGAGAAGGCTGCATAAATACATATGATGTTTGTTATAATGATAAAGATAATTTTTGTATTACTATAAAAAAAAAAAAACTTTTTTGTCATTACAATTAAAATGGATAAATTTCTGGTTAAATTACTACTCAACGAAATAAAGTGTCGATTTGAAATTAAAAAAATTAAATAAACTTATTCCATAAAGTAAAGCAATCTCGTTACATACATACAAAAATCTTAAGGTTTTCTATTACATGCATCTAGTTAAAAAATATCTATGTACCATACACAGATCAAGAGTAGTGTGTAATTATAATGATTACTAGATAACCTGTCACTATAAAGGTTAACCGTTACGGCGCTGGCAGCGCTCTAAACCTTTGTATGCAGATGACGGGACTACGGACTTGTTGACGTGCTCCGACGCCTACTGTCTTTTGTTATTATTTAATATATTCAAGAATTTTAATACTGGTTCTACTGTTTAAAGATCCTTATCACGCAGATAAAGGCATTGTGTTTTAACCGACTCCAAACAAGAGGAGGTTCTCAATTCGTCTATTCTTTTATGTGTACTGATTTTATAATACCATAGATTCAATACAGAACAACTATTTTGCTTGATACTTAACTTGACTTAAAGTCTTATATCATATAAGTAGAGCAGAGCGCGTCCACACTACATTGCCAGCTCGCTCTGTCCTCGACTCTAGGTCTAGATTGTTGAATATATGTTCATTATATTTTAACTAAGTAATATTTGAAAATAATCTGAATAGGTTGAAAATTATTACAATAACATAAAGGATATAGTATCCGATGTTCTTGTAATGAATAAAAACAAGAAACCAACATGTAAAGACGAGATGTATTAAACGTCGCTAGCCAGCGTGCCTAAGACTTAGTTACCTCTAAGTGAAGACAGCTCTTGGCGGATACTAAGTAAATGAGCTGACGATATATGTCAATTTTTCATATTATTAAAAAAAATTAAACTGAATGAATATTCAATAAACAATCACAAAGCTTCCTAGGTCGATTAAAAGGCAGACAATGCGACGGAAGTGTATCGTATGAATGCATTCTTTAATAATGTTTTCAACTTCATAGTCACGCATTACATGCACCATCCAACTGAGTCACAGAACTGTCCGTCTATCGCTATTCCACACACGTTAGTGGCGAGAACATGTCAGAGGTTCTTAGTCACCTGATGTTCATTTGTTTGTCACGAGACTCAGGTCTCACTTTAGAGTATATTAATGTCCTAGAAATTTAAACGGATGTTTCTACTATCGAAACACTGTTAGTCATATCATTCTTCTCAATTAACATAATTGTTGTATGGTTGAAAATTTGAATGGTCATCTATTCTACAATCTAGTATTGTCCAACAATTATAAAATAAAGTAATTGTAGAGATTTAACTGATAGATAAGAGCGTCAGTGGCGCAGTTGTTAGGTACTTGACCCGTTCGATCCCTGCCATGTATAAATGTGCTGTTCGATTTTCGAATTTCATATTTACGTTATCTGACGCTTTTACAATGAGGGCAAACATCGTGATGCAACTTGCACATATCTGCGAAGAAATTCAAAGATGCCACCGTGGTTCACTATAGCCTAATGACCCCATCATAATAGGATAGAATAGTGAGCTGAAGATGATGAACCGATAGATACCTGTTTCGAAGCACAAAAGTGTCCAACCAAAATGCCGCCGAAGGCTTTTGTAAGGTTAAATTTCCTCAGTGTTATCATAATTAATACAAAAATATATTTTGATAATCGTTTCTCGATTTGATGTCAAACTTGCATGTAACATTTTCTACTTTATATATCTGACTATAAGGTTATTCAGTTTTGTTATAAAAACCAAAATTTAATCAAGTTGTTTTTTCCTTGTTTCACAAAACGGATGCTTAGGAAGGTCAGATTCAGCGGAGTGTATCAAACATAGCAATAATTAAAGTTCATCAAAGCAAAGACGTTTCAAAGTCAAACTCTATGATGTACTAGAACGTGACGAGGATCAGGGTATCACATCAACCTGCCTTTCCATAAATCTCTGTCAGCCGCCATATCTGAACTCCCACACTTCTTACGTATATCCTATTTCACACTTTCTTTTTTATCCACGGATATAAAAATTTTAATACAAAATTGAATAATACCATCAAGTACCAGGTGGGATTACGGTTAAGTTAAATTTAATTGTATTAAAAAAAAAATTAATTGAAAATATTTTCTACTCGGTATAAAATTCTCAAGTTCTACTTACCTGCAATCATATAACTGTAAACAAGCGACAAATCCTCAGCAGCAACTGAACACGCATTTTTAAATTCGTGAACTGAATTTTTATGTGATAAACTCAAGTTGAAATGTTGTAAAGTTTGAGTACATTAAAGACATGCGTAGTCATTACAATAGTCTTAAAATACTACCTTTGAGGAACCTCAATGATACTTCCCCACTGAGGTGCTCAAAGCCTATTCTACTCGTATATTAGGGATGACCAGGCCATAGTCAAGCACCCAGGCTCAGTGCATCATCATCAACTATACGTCTATACTGTGGGGCTCGGGACCCTATTACGAGAGGTGACTAGGCCACAGTCAACCACGCTCGCCCAGTGCAGGTAACCTTCACACACATCTGCAGGCATCGCGATGTTATCCTCCACCGTAAGAACTTCCGATTGTAAACATGAAATTCGAAAGTCATTAACAAAATAAATATACCTAATGATTTATATTTATATATGAATAATATTTTATAAAGATATTAGGCAGTAAGCACTCGCGACCAGTGTCTACATCTAACAATTTTCAAGTCTCTCCATTTAATAATGCACTTTATGCCCTATTGTAATAAAGTTCATTTTAAATTAATGTATATATCTAACCGCAACCTGTGAGCGTTTCTAAGAACGGTCGCAACCGACATGTTGTCATCGCACGTGACGCAATGCCTCAACGAGGACATGCCATATGAGGTGCCCGAGGACATGTGCGAGAGAGACAGTAGGCAGAAAATTTAAATTGTTCTAAGAAAAATTCTAACTAGTGTAGCAATAAGCACAAGCGACAATATCCTAATAGTTAAAAGTACGGATTTCCGAACAAGTGATCAAGAGTTCGAATCCCGCCATTCGATTGTCGCGGATCATATCCTAGCACAAGCTCAGTTGCAGTGGTCATATAAATAGTAAATTAATACGAATCTGCTAACGTTTATCATATAAAGAAAAGAAAATCATGCCTTATGCGAGTTATTCCTCTCCCCTCCCCTCCTGTCCCCATAAACTCCCCAGACATATAAACAGTCGATTAGCTTCGTCTAGTAACATAACTTGTGTTCGTCAATTGTTTGAAATCATTGTGTTTTTTTTTCATTATTTTTAATAAACAATATTTTTATGCACTTAGTGGTACAAAGTTTTCTTACTTAATAATCTTGTAATTGTATATTCAAATGATACATTTATAAACTTGAACCAATTATAACAACCTTATTCTTCACGCTCTAGTTACGGGTCGCGGGGCGGAGGTCGAGTCATCTCTGACGTGTGAGCCCTACACTATACCGTTGAAAACTAATCTAGTATATAGGTTATCCTTCACCTCCTTAATTAAAAAGCTAATAAATGTCAATTATTGTTATACCAAGAAACAATAATAACAGAAATTTTAACCTTCAAAATCTGTTAAGTCTTGATAAAAGGAGGTCATAATTAAAGAACAATTTTAAACAAATACTAGTACAAACGTGATACGCCATCTTGCGGAAAAATGTGAAACTAATTTCTTTATACGGATTATAAAGTGATGTACAGATATGGTGTGAAAAGATTTTCCTTTGTAATTTTTCGACAAAGGTCGTATTAACAGCGCTCTCTCAAATACCTTCAGCACCCAACTTAGAGAATGACATTATTCATTTTGACATTTGACACTAAACAATAAAGTTCCATATTAATGCATATGAAAATGTCACTCATTTACAATAATTCATTGACAGTTCGGGTGTCATCGTGTTCCGATAAAGATCCGAGTTTCCCCAAGGGAAATTAATTTCTCACTACATCTGTAGAGAAGTCGATTGACGCGTTCACAGGCCAGGTTTTTTATATTACTTAGGCTGTATAAGACATCGTTAGAAATATTGGAATAACTACTTTAGCAATGAGTTAAATATTGAATTTGAAATAATCAACATTTAAATTAAAGCATACCTAACAATTATTTCTAAATAAAAACGTTCAATTCAACAGTTAATTCAACGCATCCCACAAACTAGTATCTGGTATAATTAAATACGTATCTGAACATTAGCAAAGGAATAAAAAGCGCGCGAAGTCCGCTCGGACGTAAAAACGCGTCGGCCGCCATCTTTATCTCGCTTGACATGCGCTCCTTGTAGCCGGTCACTCGCGCGAGTTACTTGCGCATGCAAACGAGACACAACAAGACATGTAGCATTGCGACATCTCTGTCACCGACATATTATAAACTTCGTCAGTTTACAATTTAACTGGCTAAATTATAAACTGACAGTTAATTCTGAACTTTGTAACATGAAAACTTTTATATATGTAAATATTAAAAATCAAACTATTAACATTATTTATACAATTGTTAATGATTAATTAACGATTTGCCACAATTGGACATAATCAGATTATAAAAAGATTGAATTCCCGAACTACCGGTGGCATGAATAAAAGGATATCGCCTGTTAAATTACTAATTGCTGAGTGCCCATTACCAATGCTCAAGTGGCATTAATTTAAATTAAAGAGTTTATCTTTACGAGAGTGCCGACGCGGTGAACTTAAATAAAATCTTTATATAAAACACACAGTCGGGGACTTTTATTTCCTACCCATTTGAGTGACGTCATTTAACGTACAATTTGTAATCAGATCCAATGCCTCTCATAACAATATAAATCCTTGCTTAATTAACTATTGTGATAAGAAGTCCTTGGTTGCGGAAGACGGTCCGCGTGTCGAAGAAATTGGAGAAGGCCCATGTCCAACGGTGATGTTTAAAGGATGATGATGATGATAGGAATTCGATATATTATATAAGATCCAACTGCAAAGTGAGTTTAATATTTGACGGTACAATCACAAACATATTTCTTTTATAAAATGTATTGTAAATAATTAAAATACATTTCTTTGGTATAATTTTTTTAGATTAAAATCTAAAGACAAGAAAGTCGTCGCATTCCAACAAAAATGATTGGCCTACGAATTACTGGCCATTAAAACTGAATCGGACTGGAGTCGGCGTGATCAAAGGCCCTTGCGGCTACAACCACACAATTTAGTTTAGGTTAGAGATTAAAGGTTCTTTTCTTAATATCAATTTAAAACATTTATACATACAGTTTTTCTCCCTCCTATTAAAAAGACAACAGTTCAATTTACGAAAAACATCAACATATTCTTTACGATTGAAAGACAAAAAAATAAATCATGTTTATTAATCTCTAAGGTTTTTAAGTTACGTCTAAGTTAACATTTAAATAACATCTGTATAAGGTACCGCATAAGCTTGTATTTGTGCAAAAACCATTCGTCACCGGACACTGACTCACGTGGGTGACGGCATTTTTAAAAATAACCATGAAACTCCGCGTTGCTTAATATTCTACGATATAACTTAGTAGGTAAGTGTCATGGCTTCTTTGAAAAGTAAAAAAAAGACGTCATAGCAAGCAGCAAGGGAAGATTCCCTTGTATGTGAAATTACAAATTTTTAAGAGTGTTCTTTGTCCCAATGTTGGGACTTTTCAAAGTTTACATACAATGATGTTCCGAAAATTTCTACCTATTTTCAGTTCTATGCGAATTATTGTATATACAACACCTTAATTTGACCGGACTACATGTAAACAGAGCCGACAATTTGTATTCGAGGACTGAAGTTTTACTTTATTGACCAACACAAAAGACATCAACGAGACATCTCAAAATATCAC
>JAODUI010000023.1:8151780-8166124 GCA_027563995.1 Papilio gigon
GTTTCGAGCCCATCGGGGGCTCATCTTCAGGGTGAGTGGGAACGGTACTATTGCGAGTTCGCGGCCCGTCGCTCACAGTCGGTACTGACACCGAGTTGCACGTGAGTTAGGCCGTTTTATAAGTTATATAATTTTGGAGTTACCTACTAATATATACATCCATCTTACATTTATATAAGAAATGAGATTATTATGACATATGCATTAAGTTTTACATATTGAAAACCAATTAAATAGGTGTTTTTACAAAGTTGGCATATATTTGTAGAGGCCTATAGTCAGCGGTCAATATATATCGGGCTAAAGCCGCACTGCTTGTCATTGTCACATCAATTATAAAACACAATTACTGTGTATTTTGATAAAATGCTTATATTTTAAATTATGTTTTATAATACCAATTTTGAAATAACTTCAACAATAGATTTCCTACACATTGTGTTGCAAGTCTGAAAAACTGTGCATTCAATGTTCACATTTCTGAACGGAGATAAAGAGATGACATTGTAGAAGAAAAGAATAACTCCTCCTACCAATACACGCATCAATGAAAAGAGTTACATCTCTTAAGGGATCTCAATTATCTAAATGTTTCTAATATTACCTACTAAACAACAATGTTTTTTTTTTAATAAAAAACGGTGATAAAACAATGTCTGCTTGGTAGAGCAGAAAAGTAAAAAGTACCATTGTCTATAAACATCTTTATGTTATTAATGCATAGCCTATTAAAGTGTATTGAAGACGGGATTTAAAAAAAACATTTCTCTCTACAGCCAGTCCCGGCTTCCACCAATAAATTTTTTGACATAATAACAATATGAAGTTTTCTCTAAGAAGGTTGAATTGGTAGTCTAATCAGTCTGGTAGTCTTTCTATCTGTCCAGAAAGTTATAGATGCTAAGTTTTGAAGATTAGAAAAAAGTATTTTTTAATACAACAATTAAATAATACAAATATTACAAAAAAACTTTATATTATGAGTTAAATTGGTTTTTCTTAGTATATGTTATTTCTCACTTTGAGAGACTGGACCGAAGAAAAAAGTTTCCAAACACGTAATATTATATAATTTCTGCTAATTAAAATGAAATGTTACATAAATTATACGTAATTTTAGAACTCAAGGAAGTATCAAGATAAGATTGTTCAAATTTCACAAAAAGTAGTATCTCAAGTAATTTTGACATGAAACTTTAGTTATCTTAACTAAATAATTATCAAACGCTAAGTGAAAACAAAAGTTTTCAACTTTTACATAACAAAACAAAAAGCAATGCCATGCGGAGCACCACATTGCCGTTTGACGTTTCCATAGCAATATTTATAATAAGCTAAAAGTAAACTTAACCTGATATACTGAACACAACTTGAACTTGCAAATTGCGTTACATTCAGAAAGTGGATCGTAGTTGTATCTTGGATTGTTATATATATACTAAATACAATATCTACGTACCTGGATAAGTAATGGTAGTCTCAAGTGAATAACTTGCAAAAATGCGGCAACAACAACCTTAATTTATGAAGCGTATAGGAGCGACAAGTATCACGAAATAATTGAATGTCCATACATTATTTGAATTTGAATTGAAGTTGACTGCGAGTGGGATCGAGTACGCCCATTGAGTGACTGAAATAGCTATAGATGTGCGACGGTTAGCTGTACTTGATACTTGCAACATTATTAATAAAACTTTTGGAAAATCATCCAAAAAGTTTGAACATGTTTTTAGGTCAGGAATCTTTAGTAAATTCCACTAATAAAGTTATAAGTTTCCAAAAGTCTATATCCAGTAGTCAATAAATAAAATTTGTCCATTATTTTCACAAGGAAATCAAAACATTAAAAATAACATTTCACGACGTTATTTGATACTGTGGAACTACTTTTAATAAAAATTATGCATTTATCGGTGAACTATTTTGAACGTAATTTAATTTTTTCCTTTTTACTTTAAATGATTTTTTATTATTTTTATTAATATTATTATTATTTAACAAAAAGGAAAATCAACGTTTTCACAAAACAGTTTGTGACGAATTCGATTGTAATGATCAAAATTATGAAGTCGCTTTATAAATTGTTATCACAAACCCGTCAGATAGGCAACGCGTAGCTTCGAGCACGTGGTTGTATTCGAATATTCGTCGTCAAAACTTTAAAGAGATTCTCTTTGTTAAATACGTTGGTCGCGGTACATAAAATCCTGTGTTAAGACCGTTTCATTGCCAGTTTATCATCCAATAAGTCAGAAAAATGTCTTATCCTAAAGAAGGTAAGAATTATAATTATATCTATTAAATCTAGTATAATTCGACTGAATTACGAAGTCTGTAATATAATGTTCCGTGTTTAGTTCCGGCATTTTTTATTGTAAAAAATTCTGATTTGTTTGTTTGGCCTTGAACACAACTTTTAGTTTTGTAAGTGGTACGGATGGTTATTTGATTAAAGAATTGTCATTAATCCAGGATGTGGTGACCTTGACCTTGGGAGACGAATTAATAATTTCGTTTCAGTTAAATATGTTTAAATAGCATTGTCTTCGTTTAAATGGTTACTAAATTTTATATTAAAAAAATTATTTGATTATTTGAATTTTAATTTCATTTAAATTCAGACTAGAGTAATTAATTAATTTATTAAATATTAAAAAAATGTATATCGGCTTATTTACTTTTAATGTAATTTATATTTTGTTTTCATTTACAATGTTAAAGAACGTATATTTCTTACATAAACTATTGATTAAATTAGACTTTGTTACTATACCTATATTATATTTGAAATAAAAATAGAAAAATCAGGGACGTGGAACGTGATACACCCACAAATATTTACAAAACTTAATATCAGTGTACCGTACGATTTGCTTTTTACTCGGCTTATATATTTTCTGTTTGAGGGTTTATTTGTCTGTATATCAATTGTGACCTTTTCGACGAAAGTTAGGTTAATAGAAGTTTTATCTACAAATAATAATTTATATATTGTTTTCCAGTTGGTGGTCTGAAGCTCGGTAGTTTGCTGATAGAAGGGAAAACGAAACAAGTGTTCGATTTACCTGAGCAGCCGGGCCACTGTCTGTTGTTAAACAAGGACAGGATCACCGCGGGCGATGGCGTCAAGGCACACGATTTGGAAGGAAAAGCGGCCATATCCAACCAGACCAATGCTAAAGTTTTTGAAATACTCAAAGCGGCCAGTAAGAATATTACTTTCTTTTGTTCTTTTTTCTTTTTTTTGTCTGTTTTTGTTTTTTTGAACGGCAATGACGTCAGTAACGTCACAGGGCTTTCTTTCTTCCTATGATCGCAGCGTCTCTATTTCGGATCGTCATATTGATGTTATATTCTCTATTATACTCAATCGGCGCATACATTGCCGTGGCTATGAGCCTCCCCTGCCTGTTACACACTTCCATTTTTAACTGAACAGTCGATTTGTACAGTTAAAACATACGTCTGTAGTAGGTATTATTTTAAATGTCAGTGAAATGAAAAATATACAGATTTCATTTTTGCTTACACTGACTGTTTTAACTGTTAGACTGTTCAGTTTAAATTGAAGGTGTATCATATCATCTGCGTTTATCTGCCTACTGCTGGACTAGGCCTTCCACAAAGTGCGGTCCTCCGTCTTCTAATTTCATTTTAATTACAAAGGTTTCAACTTTTTAAAAATAAAACATAAAAGAAACGTTTTGGCCTTACTAGCTTGTTAAACTTGTTACGTCCAAAAAGGTTTGAATAGAAGAGAAAAAAAGTGAATTTGCAGACCTCGGTCAATTGTTATTTGTTCTAAGTATTAAGCAATATTCTGTTTGTATTACATAATCCGATATCATTTCACTAGTTGCTCCCGACCTCACCAAGTTGTTATCACACTTGTTTGTTATTACGAAACTTAAACAATATAACTTAAGGTCATATTGCAATTAAACGATATACAAATAAGCTACTAATATATGCGAGGGGAGCATCAGTGGCGCAGTTGTTAAATGCTAGACCGAACTGAACCGTACTCGACATTGTCCACATTCGATCCCCGCCACGTACCAATGTGTTATTCGATTTTCAAATGTCATATGTACATAATCTGACGCTTTTACGATGAAGGAAAACATCGTGATGCAATCAGCACATGTCTGCGAAGAAATTCAAAGATATTTGTGAAGTCAACCAACCCGCATAGGGCCAAGTATCCAGTGGGGACCTACAGCGAGCTGATGATGATTTAAATTGCTAAATGACAAATATAAATAGACGTGTTTTTTTTTGTCAGATGTAAAAACAGCATTCGTCAAAATAGCGTCACCCACCGCGTTCATCTCGAAGAAATGCGACATGGTACCTATAGAGTGGGTGACGCGGCGGCTGGCCACCGGCTCCTTCCTTAAGAGGAACGTCGGTGTGCCCGAGGGCTACAGGTTCACTCCCGTCAAGCTGGAGACGTTCTTCAAGGACGACGCCAACCACGACCCCCAGTGGTCGGAGGAGCAACTGCTATCTGCCAAGTTGAAAGTCAACGATGTTGTTATTGGTAGTTATTACGATCGTTTTATCTTTATTATACTGATATTATAAATTCGATGTAAGGATGGATGTTAGCAGGTAATTCCAAAAGGGCTAAACAGATCTGAATAAAATTTGGCACAGAGAGAAATTACTCTTTGTAATAACATATAGACTACAATTTTTTTTTAAACAATGCCTGACGCTGCCAGGGGCAATAGCTAATCAGGTCCAGGAAGGCCAATTAAAATATACAGTAGATTGTTAGAATTACGTAAGTCCTTTTTTATGCTGTTCACTCGTTCTCCAAAGAACAATAGACCGGGGCCTTTATTTTAATTTATTAAATGTTAAACATTTTTCTTATCTTTTTAAAACTCATGCCGTAATTTTTTTGATCTGATTAATTTTAAAAGCCACCTCACTTGTTTCGCAGGTCAAGATGAAGTGGATTACATGAATAAGGTCACAGTATTGGTTTTCGAAATATTAGAAAAGGCGTGGGCGCTCAGAGACTGCGCACTTATCGACATGAAAATTGAGTTCGGAGTTGACATTGAAGGTAAAGAATCATGTATAAAACAATTATCTCAACATTACAATATAAAATTAACGAACCATTATACAATTATATTATAGTTATTTGCCGTTTTCCGACAAAATAAATTGCGTAACGGCTTCCATGTATGCAATTTGACGTTTGTAAGTTAGAGGATTTACATTTGAATTTGGAATGGGTTATAATTGTTTTTTTTTGTAATTGATTGTGTAATAACGTTCCAGGCAATATTCTGGTGGCTGACGTCATCGACTCTGACTCCTGGAGGTTGTGGCCTTCGGGAGATAAGCGTCTAATGGTCGATAAACAAGTAAGATTGGTTTATCTCATTTGAGCCGCTGTTATTATTTACAACGATCTAATTTCGTTGTATTATCATTGCATCATATATTTTAAATTACTTACAAGACATCGTTTAGTTAAATTTCATCAGTCTAATTTAAAAACGAATTGAATTACAGTATCTGTTATTTTTCGTATTACTATTACAAACAGTCATTTAACATGAATTTCTCACACAATACTGCTATATAAGAATCTTCTTTTAAATATATTATGTTCAAATAAAACTTCACGTTTGCGAACTTTTTTAGGTATACAGAGACTTGAAGAACGTTACCGCAGCTGACCTGGACACCGTGAAGCGTAACTTTGCCTGGGTCAAAGATCAGCTCGACCACCTTAAGCCGACTGTACACCACAAGGTCGTCGTGTTCATGGGCTCCCCACAAGACAGGGAACATTGCAACAAAATTGCTAATGGTTAGTACTTACACAAATTTATAAACAATACCGTCCCGTCTACACTTAGCTACATAAACGTACCTTTGCACGCATATTTCCATCGTAATATATTTAAAAAAGTCAATACTCCTTGGATACTATGATACTGGCCAGATTAAATAATTAAAAAAAAATTAAACACATGATTATTTTTCATTCTCCCGCCAACAGCGGCCAAAGACCTCGGTCTAGAGGTGGACCTACGCATCACGTCAGCCCACAAGGCGACGGAGGAGACGCTGCGCATCATGCAGCAGTACGAGGACACGCACGGCGCGCTCGTCTTCATCGCGGTCGCCGGCCGCTCCAACGGCCTCGGGCCCGTGCTCTCCGGCAACACCAGCTATCCTGTCATCAACTGCCCTCCGCCATCTGACAAGCTTGTACAGGTTAATTTTTTTACAATTTGCTAAGGCAAGAAATTCTCAGAGAAATTGCACATTTCGTAAATATCTACCTACTTATATTTCTGTAACGACTTTTAAAAAATATGGTCGCGAGGACTTTACTAAGAATGGATGAGTGTTGCCAGTTAAAACAAAAATACTTCATTTTTAATTAATACTTAATGTTTCATTTGCAGGACATCTGGTCATCGTTATCCGTGCCATCGGGTCTCGGGTGTGCAACAGTTATATATCCTGACAGCGCCGCAATCATGGCTGCTCAGATCATCGGCCTTCAAGATTACCTCGTGTGGGGCAGACTCCGAGCTAAGCAACTCGAAATGAGCGCGTCACTGAGAAAAGCAGACAAACAAATCAGAAATATGTGATTTATGAATTATTTAAAATTCAGTGTTTTTGTAGTTCTCGAATATTATATAGGTTTATTATATACAGATAGCGGAACATCGCCATAATATTTGATGTATTTAAACCTTAATTTGAATAGAACAAATATCAAATAATCTATTTTTATAGTTTGATAAAATTTTACAATCATTCCAATAAATTTATTCTAAACAAAGTGTGTTTTATTGTCACTAAAAAAATCTCAAAAAAATTAAACTGCTTCATAATTGATAACAAATAGAAAAGAACTAAATAGACGGTCTGCGATTTGCTGATGTAAGAAATAAGTGGCAACCGTTCCATTTTTTTGCGTCCACTCCTTTCTTTCCATCTTCATGACAGTAGGTTAATGAACTATTGCAACTTCATGTTATCTCTTTCGATAACAATTTAAATCTGAAATCAGTTTTTACGAAACATTAAGTTTGAACCAATGAAAAACATTTATGATATTGGAATAGCAACCATTCTGTAGCATGTCATTATGGCAACATTAATTCTTAAAATGTCAATATCCGCGAGCTTTTTGCGAATGCGTGTTTGGAGTTTTGGTGCATTGGTGAAAAAAGATTCTTCCCGATATATTTTTACCATTAAAATGTCAGAAAAGCCGGCAGATTACCTTCCAAACGATGGTTTTGAAAGCAAAACCCCATTCTTGATCGGTGTAGCGGGCGGAACAGCGAGCGGAAAGGTTAGTCTATCACTTGGGCATTTCATTGATTTTTCCCGATTCCATGATTTGCTTACGTAACTGCTATGAGAAGTACTGAGAAAATTTTAAATATTGTTTTACTCGATTTTGAACAATTTAATAGTAACCAAGGGCGGATCCAGCTTTGACAACAGGGGGGTGACAGTCGTGGCCAAGTCAAGAACTTAAAATTTAATTTTGATTACAATAGATACAAGTAAAAAGTAGGTATTTTAGTAATGTATATAAGTACTATACTTAAAAGTATTTAATCTTAATGTACACATAAAAACTAACACATAATAACTTGTACATATACACGGACATATTGCCATCTTTTCTTGAATACATCCAGAGAAGCACTATCACGCACGGAATAAGCCATCATGAGGTTATGATATGTTGAAGTTCCGATTCCGATTGAGTTTAGGTCTAGCTCAGTGGTCGGAAAACTTATTAGACAAAGGGCCAAAACAAATTGAGACCCAAATCTGTTCATAAATGTAGTAATGCAATGAGACTTGGCCCGGCCGACACCGACTAGACTTGTATATTTGTATATTAATATATATAATAATGGACATCAGTCAAGGGTGCTGATATTAAATGAACATACATACTGCCAGCTTTTTCATCCACAGCCAGATAATATTAGAGGCTAGGCAAGTCTGTAGGAATCTTGTGCCAGAGCCACACTCCAGTGTTCAAAGAGCCACAAGCGGCTCTGGAGCTGCACTTTGCCAAACTCTAGTCTAGCTAGACTTGTTAGGGGCTCAGAAAAAATGATAGGCGTTGATGTGTAGTATAGTATTTCACTGTAATTAAAACCCACCTACGACACAAAAGCAAATAATTAGTTTATATTTCTAACCTGTATGTTACTTGTATAAATACTTAAAATACTTTGCATAGTTTTCTTTACTTCCTGTCTTGTTTTTAACATATGTGCACATTACAATATCTTCCTAGCTTTTTATAAGAAATTACTGATGTAAGAATCATCATTTCATATATAATGAAAATATGAATATAATTTGTTCAGAAAAGTTTTGTTACAATATTTTTATGATTAACCCATTACCGTCCACTGTCAAATAGTATAGTAAGTTTTAAACAGTTCACTTACTGTAAACCTTATTTACTATTTACATAAATATAACATATTACAAATAATAAAAATGCAGGCTTAGGCGGTGGTTTTTATTATAACCAGTTCTAAATTATAAACTAATGTTAAAGTACCGAAGTTGTGGCTTTTAAGTTTTAGGGGGTATATGGGGGGCCCTGAAAAATAATTGGTTTTCAAAGGGCGATAAAAGAAATAAGTATGATAATCACTGAGCCTAGACTTTACATAGTCGACAAGCGCGCGCATGTGTGACGCAGTAAAATTTTGAATTTGGATGCGTTCGTTCCTAAACGTTTTCCAACATATAAAGTTGTTATATTAAATTAGTTAGTTATATTAAGTTAGTTTCATTAAATCTGTATGGTGACAAAATATATAAATAAAATCATTTGGTTCAATTAGATGTCCACCTAAGTCCTGGAACCAGCTCAGGGGGTCATGACCCCCTATCGGTCACGACCCCCCCCTCCCGTGGATCCGCCGTTGAAAGTAATATAGATAGTATCGTGCAACAACCTCAAGGTTGGTTTGGTCCATTGTTCAAAGAAGTTTGTAAATGTACGGAAGTTATTGTTATTTTTACGTGACGAATTCTATGAAACAACCTTGTCAAAATCCGTTAATAGTAATGAATTCATTATGACACTGTTTAAAATAACATTTTTGTTGATTTACTAATGTTTCTTGTACCATTCCAACTATGCTCTAAGCTTGTGTGAATCACAAAATTCGAACTGTACTACGTGACAGTAAATCTATATCCTTAACCATTGGACTATTAGCCGCTACCATTTCTTTTAAACATATTATTGTAATTGCAACACTAGTATCAAAGACTATACTCCTAATAAAACGGCTTAACTCACATGTAAATCGGCTAGTTTCGAACCCATCGGGGGCTCTTCTTCAGGGCGAGTGGAATTGGTACTATGCTCACCCTGAAGAAGAACCCCCGATGGGCTCGAAACTAGTCGGTACCGTCACCGATTTCCACGTCAGTTAAGCCGTTTTATAAGGGATATAGTGAAATGTCTCACGAAAGTTTTAATAATAGTTAAAATATCAAATACGTTGAGTTCCAATAAGGTAGCATATGTATATTTCAGTCAACAGTATGCGAGCGTATAATGGAGAAGTTGGGTCAGCAGCACAAAGAACAAACAGAGAGACGAGTTGTCTGTATCAGTCAAGATTCCTTCTACCGGACCCTTGCTACGTCGGAGCGGCTCCGAGCCGAACGCGGTCAGTTCAACTTCGATCACCCCGATGCATTTGATGACAAGAAACTGCTCGCTACTCTCAAGGACATCCTGTCTGGGAAGAAAGTGGAAATTCCAGAGTATGATTACATCACAAATTCTATTTGGTAAGTCGCCGCTGTCGTAGATTGTCTACAGCCAAGGTGATCAGTTGAAATCTCTTGTAACTCTCATAGTATATTCAAATATGTTACTCCATTTTTATTTTCGATCTGTATCAGCCCAAACATTCATGATCGATCTTTGTCGATCAGTCGTAAACATATTTTATTTTCCGTTACTCTTCGTGTTGTCAATAAAATTATATTTTAATAGCCTATACCGCATGCGCACAATCTACCCGGCGGATGTTGTGCTGATCGAAGGCATCCTGGTATTCTACTTCCCGGAGGTGCGGGACCTCTTCCACATGAAGCTGTTTGTGGACACCGACTCTGACACTCGACTCGCAAGACGAGGTTGCAACATTTACTAATAAAGTATTTAACTATAGATTTATGGCCTATTGATAACTTTGTTAACAGAAAATGAGGCCAAAATAGGGTGTAGAGCACTGTGACGACCACGACCGCGGCCCGCAAACCTTTCGAATTATTTATATATTTAGTAGAAAAAATCATTTTTTAGAAACCATAAAAGTTTTTAATAACTTTAAAAAGGAGATTTTCAGTTGTTTCAATATCAAAAAATAGTTTTGAAATAACAAAATTGAAGAATTCATAAGAAAATGAATTAGATTGATTGTGTCAACTACTAAGGTCACGAATGTGCGGCCCGCAGTGATACCTCACATTGTCCTATTTGACCCTTGGATAGAAAAGTGTGACGACCGCTAATCTAACCCTTTAGTTTGACAAAGGTATTAGCTAGAGTTCTACGAATGAAGTCCAGTAACAGCTAATAATTAAGATGTTTAGATACTGATGGTAAATAATGTATATTATTCACCAGTTCCGCGTGACATCATGGACCGCGGCCGCGACTTGGAGCAGGTTCTCAATCAATACATGAACTTTGTGAAGCCTGCGTTTGAGGAGTTCTGCTTGCCGGTAATTTTATTTCTGTTCATTATCTACTCTTAGTTATTATGTTTATATAAATATATATAGTACTGCCCTAATATTATCATCATTGTATTAGAAATATGTCGCTGCTGGACGTAGGCCTCCCTCAAAAAAAAAAATCCGCGTAGACATCACCAGCAAAAGGAGGTTATAGTTTTAAAGGGAAAGTTGGTTACCACAGATAACCAAGAATTTTAATTTACAGACTAAAAAGTTTGCTGACGTCATCATACCAAGGGGTGCCGATAATTTAGGTAAGATTTTTTTTTATTTTTTTTAGTATAGCATGTATATTTATTATAGCATGTATATGTATTTTAGTATAGCGAGTAGTCAGTTTAGGATGTTTCTGTAGATTGAAATATTCTTTACATGTATAGAGTAAGCACAGGTCCCTTCTACATTGTCCTGTCCATAGGGCTTGTAATATCACATGCAATTGTGGGGTTAATAGGGACGTTCTGACACAAGTAACTAACGTCAGATAATTGTTAAAAATGTGTATGTTTTAAACTTTTTTATTTTTCTTCTATATGTGTATTAAATGCGTATTTATTATAAAGTCAATATTTCGGAGTGTTGATTCGCGACTATTTTATAAAATCGTTAAACATCATTTATCATTCAATATTCATCATCATCATCGTCAGCCCTTGACTGCGCACTGCTGGACATGGCCTTTCCCAATGCCTTCCACAGTACGCGGTCCTTCCGCCTCCAAGGACTTATCCGGTATTCATGATCAGAATTACTAAATCCATTTACGAAGTAAGAAATACCCTTGAAGCACTAAAGGTCATAGCCACTGCAATTAGCCAAAAGCTTAACTTCAAATCTACCTCCTCTAAAACTTGTTGCAGCGGCTATGTTCTTATGTAGCTGCTAATTCGAATTTTATTGCGAACGCGTTAAAGTCCGTTTCTCGTTGTTGCAGTGGCTATTGACTTAATCGTGCACCATATATGGGACATTATGTATAAGAAGAGGCCGGCGCCGAAGGTAGCCAATGGGACGTGCAATGGGACACATCTGGAAGTCGATGAGGGGAACGCACGCAGGATGTCAGGAAGTTCCGAGGATACACTAAGCCGATAGCTATATGTCATTTGCACACAGATATCCGCCATTTTGGATCTGTGACTGACGCGATTCGGAATTTATAATATACTACTTATAAAATGGCTTAACTCACGAGTAGATCGGAGTCGGTACCGACTAGTTTCGAGCCCAGCGGGAGCTCTCATAGTACCAGTGCCACTTACCGTAACAAGCGCTATGGGCTGAAAACTAATCGGTACCGACACCGATCTACCCGTTGTTATAAGTAGTATAGTGAAATGTCTCACAAAAGTTTTAATACGTTATATTATTTTATATTCCATTTAATTGCATTGTTGTGAACCAATTATGAATCCAGTTGGTTTTCTTTCAGTCCTACTGCGTTGAGAAAACTATGGCGGGAAAATTATTCTCAATACAAATTTCTAATGTACAGAACATTCTCTAGTACCGCATACTTATGCAATAAAGTCAAGAAAATTGAAATTTGTTTATGACTAACAATTTTTATTGGTTTTTATTATCTATGGCCAGTAACGTCTGGAACAAAAAGGTTGGGACATACTGCTCTAACAAGGGCTTGCAGTCGAATATTTATTATCAATATTGACAATTGTCATACAATCAGTATTATTTATGATTCCTTTAATATCAAAATCTGTCGTATCTATTCCTAGACAGAAATTCCCTTTCCTCAAATTATAATCTTTAACGAAGATTTTTAGATTTAGGTGTTTACTCGTATTTGCCCCAGTTCGCTAAATACGCACATATCTATTGCTTTATAGTTGTATGTCAAAACAAACCGCGCATTTAGTTCCTTCTAAGAATAGCGATGTAATAAGCTTATTGTTGTATGGGACAAAAAAAATATAAAAGTTGTAAAAAACAAATAAAAAATAGATTTTAATGTATAACCAATTAAGGAAGTTTGCTAGAATGAAATTTTGAAAAATATGTTGTGTTACAATTTTTTTTTTAATCTGGACGAAAGAAATAAAAAGTAGCATTTGATTATACAATAGAACAGTCCTATTTGACATGTGCATCTAGAAGCTTTATTTTCGTGTTACAATGTAGTATAGGGTACCTATTAATTATTTTTTTTTCTATTACGTTTTGCTATAATAAAATTACTTTAACCGTAAGTCACAGATCCAATACTAAAATGTCTGTCGACATTTTGTAATAAAAATTCATTCTACATTCAAAATTGTTATTACTCTAAGTATTTTCTAATAAGTTGGTACTACCGAGCGGCCAGAGGCGTATATCATGCTATCACTATCGCACTTCCAGGTGTCGTGCGATTGTCTCGCTCACTCCTGCGTGGTATTCGTACATTTTTTGTTCAAGATGTTGTGACAATTATTTGACTATTTTATTTTATAATTTGCAAAACGCATGCGTAATGAAAACACGCACATGAAATAACGATCAACAAAACGTCAAAAACTTTGAGACTCAATGCAGGAGCTTGGTTATAAAAAAATGTTTTTTGAAATTCAATATCCTGCCGTAGACAATACATCTATAGTTTTTAATTCTTTTAGATGTTAAAAAAAAAACAAAATATGATTGATCTTGCATAATAGATTACCTGTTTTCCGTCTGGTCTGTATTTTCAAATTTAATATTTTAGGACGCTTTTTTTATTTTTAAGTAGTTACTTTCGTTTAACTGTTTAGCGCATGTGTGGCAATCGTTCCAATACATTTATGTACTGCTTTTACGTATTAATTAGGTTAAGATGAACTATACACATTATGTATAAGGCTGACGTTTTACGAAGTACATAGAATAAGAATTAAGTTCATTTATTTGCTTCAATAAATATATCGCGGGATAAAGTCGCTGTGAAATTTAAAAAAAAATTAAAAACATGTTTGTTACAGTTTTTAATTGGAAAAAAATAGTGAATTTTAATGAGTTACGTTCCTTTTTGAATTTATTGATTTTAAATAATAAGGTTTATGTTTTTTTTTAAATAAAAAACAAAAGTTAGGAGGCCTTCTGCCGCTGCCGAATTTTATTTAAGACTAAATAAACAATATCTTAGACTGTACTTTTTATTTAAATATATTTTGTTAAATATGAAATGTAACAACACTGATTCTATCTACGCATTTATTTTATTTTCTATATCCTTCGAAGTGCACAATTTTGTGTTAGCTCTTTGTAAATTTAGTTTTATTGCAATAGACGTTTGGGGGCGTTCAAGTATAACGTAAGAAGAATTATTACAATTATTCACTCCTCGCCGCTCGACAGCAAATTAAGTAAATCTCTACTAATGTATTCTAATTTTTTTAATGTCTCATGAGCAGCAGTTATTATTCGTTTTCGGTACTTTTAAAGGATAGAAAATGTGTAGGTTGATATGTGTAAAAAAGTAAAAACTACTGCTGACGTAATCACCACCTAGCCCGACGAGGAGTTCTCCCACTCGTCTGTTACGCGGAACTCGTCCGAGCTGTCCGCCATG
>JAODUI010000023.1:8166224-8197804 GCA_027563995.1 Papilio gigon
AACACAATAAAATTTATAGCGCGCGGAAGGTCCGGCCTCAAGTGCTGATAAATCCTGTTCAACGTTTTCCTTATATGGAAAAAAGTAAAAACTACTGCTGACGTAATCACCACCTAGGCCCCCCACTCGTGTCACCAATAAGCAAAGCACCGACCCCCCGCCCCTATAGTGCTTACGAAATACTTGAACAGCCCCTTACCGTTTATACGTTGTGTTCAGGCCGGCGCCATGCCAAATTAAATTCTAATAACAGTGTAAAAAGTTAAACGTATGTGTTTTTATCAATTTAAGTTTGTACTTTGTTTTAATTTTATTATTAGTATTTGGTCAAAAAAATTATAAAGTAATGTTACCTAAGTATTGACTAGTGACTTCCTATCGTATAAGCATTTAATGTATGAAATATAGCATGAATACAACAATATGACTTTAATTTGTTATTTAGAATTTTACTTGTGCAGTTTATTAAAATGAACAAAACCAATTAGTACACTCCAACCATCGTACCCGTCGCTGCGCGTACAGGAATACGGCGGGAAGCACAGTGCGCAGATGATTGAGTCGCAAACGGCTCTGCATTTCACACTATAATCCACTGGACAGGCCATAAACCGTAGTATTTTGTGCCTATTTTATGTCCGCCATTTTGGTGCTGACTAGCTGTGGTTGGACCTGCTGATGTTGCCAGAAGATAGATTTAAATGTCAGCATATCATATCAATACGTTCCCAAATCGGAATGAAACAAAAGCCGCCATTTCTAAGGAGTGACCTGTCTAGCTATATCTACACCCGTTGATAGTTTTTTATGTGAAAATTTTGTTTAATTAATTCATACCATAAAGTCGCTTCTCTTTTTTTTTATTTTTAAAATAGACTATATTTTAATGGTTGTTTAATTTTTCAGTGGCCATAGACTTAATCGTGCAGCACATATCGGACTACCTGCGACGTAGCCCGGTGGAAAAGCTGACCCCGCTGGGCTTGTCGTCCTCGGTGCCCGGCAGCCCGCAGCGCAGCGGGCAGAGCGGCCGGCCCCATTGAAAAGGCGCTGTCTTTTCATTTAGTTTTTATAAGGTCTGTAGTGTTATTGCTAGTTAGAGACCGCACACGTTCTAGTATTTAATAATACATTAATAATATTATCCATTCAAACTTTTTAGCAGTATCTTTAGATTACCTCCATACAATTTTTACCGTTTATTTTCTTAACTTACTATTACTTTTTTTTTATAAATCATGACTACTTTGTTTTTTGTCTAAAATAATTTAGAGACTTTAGTCGCGTCATTTGGCGCCAAAATTGAATTAGGAACAGATTAAAATATGTTGCGTTCGGAATCGTTTCACCAAAGAGTATATAGTGTGTTACTATGTAAGAAACGTCACATAAAATAATAATTCTACTATTTATTTTTTTATGTCCTTTTTCATTTTTTTAATAATATAATTAATAGTATTTCATATTTAAATTAATTTTTAATAGCTGTATAATCTAGATCTACAATCTTACATGTAAACCCTATAACCTCTAGATACGGAGCACGGAAGTGAGACGAAAAAAGGCATTGGTTGCCAGATGTCTTGAGGTAACTTCTTCAGTGTTGTCATCTACAATACAAAAAGATGTTTCGGAAATCGACTCTCGATTGGACGCCAAACTTGCAACACTACACCTATTCACCTACGGATACCGTATCTATAAGTAGCATATGATATTTTAGTCCGTTTAAAACATGTTTCACAATACAATCAATATCAAACTTAGTAATATTCAAATCTCACTACTTGTATCACGTGAACAATTTAAAAGTTCATTTCATACTTTAATCAAATTTGTAGACGTCAATTAAAATGACAGCTGTAGACGTAGATAATAAAATAGTTCATATCACGTCAAATATTGGCTTTGCATTAAACTTATAGGTAATCAGATTTGTTGTCTCCGTCTCTTACTCTTGAAAAATCATCGTCATAGAGTAGACGCGTTCAAGATATTGACCATAGACCACGTGCACGTTTAATAGACAATCTTATTAGATCTCGTGCAGACTGCAGACGGGCGCTCAATGTGAACATGGAATTACGTACAGCACACCTATTTGATATAATTACAAGTTTTTATTTAGCTTCAACGTGTCTGTAATCAAATCTTGCGAATTAAATTTCATACATTTCCCAGTTTCTGATTTGAATTAAAAAAATTTGCACGCCTTACAATACATTATTATGACAGAGCTGAGCTGAGACGCGACCGCGTCATGTTTGGGCTCGTTTAATTCGTCCTGCAAGTACTTTAATAAGAAAAGCTTGTTTATTAAAAAAATATTTTTTCTTTAATTTATTTTTATTAATAGCCTAACCAGAGAGACCGAGGCGCGAGTCTATCTGCGGAGATGTTAAAATCCACAAATCTCAAGTAACTCAACATATCTGCACCTAGCTTGTAACTAGTCATTCGGTATAAATATAGATTAATTCAAATAAAAATAGTTTTAAAAATTTAACGCTCAAATTATTGATGATTGGTTTACAAAATAATTTTTATTACCTTTCAGTATATTGTATGTAATTATTAAAATATTATGATATGAAATTATCCAAAAATTCTCTTATTTTTTTTATAACATTTGTACTTAAAGTTCGCAAAGTTTTCAGAAAAATTTGACTGAACTTTCCTAGTCAATTGTATTTAAAAAAAATGTAATTTATTTTTTAAATAATTGATATAAAAATTTCAAATAAAATATATCTGTTTCTAAATTTGAAGTGAATTTAATTATATTTAATAATTTTTACAACTATTAATTGCTTTGTGAATTGGAACGTATCGACAACTGAATTAAAAAATATATATATCGACATAATGCAGATACGCGCAAATTAATTTTATATGTAAGTTAATAATCAAGCAATTTAACCGACGGAGATTTAATGTTTGTGTTTTAAACAGATCGTATGAAGGAAGAAAATTCTAGAAAAGTTGAGGTTATTCTAACCTCAAACTCTATAATTGTGAATTGAGGTTTTCATCACATAATTTGCACAAAATATTTCTCATGAGTTGAAACCAATGTTATAGACGCATTTAAATTAATCCATTTATCTTAACTTTTTTGTCTTAAGTTTGACACTAGGATTTTTAGTCTGCATAAAATTTTATTTTATTTATTACGGTTGTGACGTAATAACACCATCGTTTTTATTTTATATGAATAAAACGCATTTCACCTTTTCTTCATTTATTATAATGTTACTGTTTTTTGTTTTATTGTCTTCGGTGTTACTTAAAAGTTGGATTTTCGTATAAATTGCCCGCGAACCAAAGATTTAGTACTTATTGAATAAGTGAAGTTTTCTTTAGTTAATAGAATGTGTTATTTATTTTAATATAAAATTAATTAACTTTTCCTAACATCAAATGACGTAAATTAATTGTTGATAATGAGGCTGTTAATTATATACGGTTTTGCTAATTCTCAACATGTAGAGCAGTGGTCGTCACACCGTCGCCCGCCGTTGACGTTTGTGCGGCGCGCGACTCTAGTAAAAAAAACGTAATTTTCAGTTGCATGAAAATCGAAAAAGTTGTTTTAAAAAAAAAACATTTCTGCGGGGAAACGTGCTAAAGCTCATAAGAAAATTAAATAGTTTGGATGTGTCAATTACTTAGCACGAACACGCGGCCCGCAGTGACACCTTACATTGTCTTATTTGACCCTTGGATAGAAAAGTGTGACGACCACTGATGTAGAATATTATGACAATAATTTTTATTAATTTTCTAGTACTAGCTTAAAAATCTTGTTTGTTTATATTTATTTAACTGGTGAAATGAGGATATCAAAATACGGCTCAAAGTCGTTGTTCAGTCAAAACTGAAAACTGTAGTTACAATGTTAACCTACACACGTTTTATATAAACGGTCGAATTCTCCAGTTGCAACTGAAAGCCTGTAGCCGGTTTCATTTCGGTCACAATGCGATACAGCTTGTTGTGTCTTCAAGGCATTTTTTTCTTCAAATAATCGACAGTATAAGTACTTGTAACGCCATCTATATGTCGATGGGGAAAAATGCCTTTTTTTATTTAAAGCTTGTACCTTGTTCTATGTAAAGTTTAATTTTTACATGTATTAGTTACATAAACGTTTGTCTTTTAAGTGTTTAGTTGTATATTTTTTGTACCGTTATTTGCAGCGCGTCCGTCGCTTCGTGACCTCGTTGATTTGTCCGTGCTGTTTATTGTACAAATATTATGAACACAATAAAGCTATTTCATATTTAGTGTGTTATTTTATTCTCGCTCTAAAATGTCACGACGAGTTTAGAAATATCAACATAGAACATCGCAACCTTAGTTACTAAAAAAAAACAACTTGTAACTAGGGTTTTATTGTATTGGTAAATGGTAAAAAAAAACAAAGATAAAAATTTGATCCGCCTTTATTCCACGACACATTCAAATAATTATCGCAATAATTACAAATGAAAACAATTCATACATTTCCTAAATAATTTCATTTTAAATATATTCACGACTTAGTTGATAGCGTTTGCACGTGTCGCGGCGTGCGGACTAGAGGGCGCTGCGGGCGGCGCCGGCGCGCGCTCACAACTGTACGCATTATTAAAATGTCCTACCAATAATTCGCCGCTCAGAGTCGATAATTGATCACTAAGAGATATCACTTAACCACAGTTAATCCATGTTAAAACTCGTAATGTTCCGCCGTACATTTTTATCTTGATATTCAATAAATTTCTTCATTAACCAAAAGACAATCATTATCACGGTATCCTTGGTGAACAAATGGCGAGAAATCAACAACATTTACAATTTGTGCAACAATAATCACTAAATATATTTAATTTCAACATTTTCATAAAAAACTGGACGATTTTATAGTTCATTATAAAACAGGAACAACACTCGAGGCAGAATCTACTCGTTCTGTCTAGCTTCTTGATTTCTCTCCATTTAATCTACAACTCTGACGTAACAAAATCTTCAATAACTTTATTCCAGAACAGTTACGCAAAACTTTTTTTAAGACACTGACTATCATTGTTTTTGTACGTTCCGGCAAAATCACGATAATTATAGGTTAACCGAGTATATAAAATTCCTGACATCTCTTAGATTTTATTCGACACTTTAATGTATGCACAATTAGTTTGACATTTGTCCGCAAGATGGCGAATATTTTTACGTTCCTGGGCAGGATATAAAAAGTGGCAGCGCGTGGTTGCGAGCGCGGCGCCGGCGCGGCGGCCGGTGTGGAGGCACGCGGTGCATGATCACAAACTTTGTACTCTAGGGGCCGTTCAAGTATTACGTGCGCACTGTGAAGGGGAGAGCGGGATGGTTAGTACATCAGCAGTGGTTCTTACTTTTTTACACATTGCAACCTACACATTGTATATCCTTCAAAACTAACGAAAACGAATTATAACTGCTGCTCATGAATCATTAAAAAAATTAAAATGCGTTAGTAGAAAAATTCACATAGCAATGTTTACGTCAGCATATGGGTGGTGGGGGGTTGGGACTTTGCTTACTCTTGCTGAGCCGAGGCAGGGAGGGGTGAATAATTGTAATAAATCTGCTTACGTAATACTTCAGCTGTCCCTATCAAACTGACACGGCCATACAAATTTATATCATATTATTAAATTGCGTTTCACTTCACTAACTATATATTTAAGATTAATTTTGAAAACATCTGATCTTTAGATTTTGTAACTAAAAAACAAAACAAAAACTATTTAACCATTACAAAGCATTTTATGTGACGTTGAGTTTTATGAATTAACAAACCAGCACCTTGACAACATTCTTTGCGTTTTGCGAATAACAAAGATTAATTCTATAAAAACGCAAAAATATGTCAAAACGCGTTCCAAATTGCATTTGCAATTTAAATAGAAAATCTATCTCCGAAATAAAAAACTATAACTTTATTCGAAAAATAAAATGTACCTTTGTAACAATGTTTACGAAAACCGCATCATTTCCGCCCATAGACAAACCGCATTCGTTCAATCGTATAGAAAAATGAATTGTTCATATTTATTGCATTTCAAACATCCCTTAACATAACACACGATATTTACAGCCAAATATTTTTGCACTATATTATAAATAGGAATTGATTTCAGCTCGGATTTCTCTCAAAGTCGACACACCTCAACAGTTTTCGAATCAACCAGATTATTTATTGTCCCTTTACTGAAGTTATCAGAAACTCGGCGCCTGTGTCCGCGGCCGGCGAAGTAACAAGCAACCACGTCCACAGTACACTATCACTACTGTACAGAGACGTGCAGTCGCTCGTCGGCAGCAAGGACTCGCCGAACTAATCCTACATCAAATCTCTTTATTAAAAAATACAAGCTAAAATTTATAATAATATTTACATTAAAACATTAATCTTCAACTTTGGTGTTTTTAGCAAAATATATCGCTATTTGTGAATTGCACTTAGGTGTATATGTTAAATATTCACAAAAACACCAAACCGACCATTCGCCCCCACGCGACCATTCAAAAATACAATTCCAAAGTTATATAACTGTCGCACAATTCAAAGGATTTCTCGCATTTAAAAATACTAATATACATTTTACAACAACTGACAGATACAAAAGATTTCGACGACCATAGACAAATAATTAACAGGGAAAAGAAATCAAGTGACAAAGAGTCATAGAGAAATAGAAGTTAACAGACAAATAGAACATTTGAAAGCAGGTCACAACTACATGTTACCGGGTCATCGAAATCTTGTTTCTCTATTTAGATTTAAGCCCGAACAGTGAATAATTCAGTCGTATAGTCGCAACGTTAGCAGCCGTCCCAGCGCAGCCGTGCTCGTCCGAATGTAAACATTTTCGAACGCATTACGAAAATTACAGCCATCAAATACATTGGTCTCCGTTGGAGCCGTGTTGTTTCCACTTAGCCTTTTATTAAGAAAACATATTTTGACATCTACTTCCGCCATGTTTTTTTCATTTGTCAACGAAATTTTCGCGCGTTAAATATTTTATACCTTATTGATAAGACGAGAAGCTGTTTAGTGAATTGTTAAACTTGAAATATATTGACGAAATAGTTTATGTGAAGGTGTACAAGCCAAGTGAAAACATCAAAAACATTGTCGATACAATAGAAGCGAACTTGTGACGTAATTAAGGCCACGTGAACACTGCGCAGTCGGCATACGGGCAGATGGCGCTACAAGCGATGGGAGTGGTCCGTACGACAATCAAGTCTTCCGAATTTCGACTGCCCGCATTTTGTGTGCGTTCTAAGAGTGCACAGTTTGCGGCGGGTCACGGCGGGCGAGCGGGCGCGGCTCGGCCCAGGCGGGGCGCGGCGGGACCTGGCCGGTGCACCACACCGGGCGGGCCCCCGGGCGCAGGAAGCAGCCCTGCGCCAGCGGGCTCTGCGCGGAGGGTGTGCTAGTCGGCGGGCCGCGGGGGTGCTGCCCGCGGCGGCAGGGGAGACGCGGGAACGCTCCAACTCTCGCTCGTGCCCCATCTAGCAACAACCGCTACTAATGTACATCCCGCCTTTCTTACTGCCACACAGAGTCGTTTAAAATTCACTAAAGCAGTTCCTAAATATAGATGTCGCACAACGATACCACTTAGGAACTATTAAACGACTCTGGATGGGCGCAGTTAAATATTTACACGGAAAAGCGATTGCAAGCTTTGTAAAGAAATAAATAATGTATTGGTATTAATTTAAAATCAATTACTCATGTCAATATGTCATTGTATGTAATGTTGGGAACGATCGTGAAATAAACGGCAATGTTGAAAATAAATTTAAGCGCAAATAAAGCTCTCATGCGCGCACTTTGACGACATTATTTTAGTTAACAATGTTATCACGAATTTTATTTAAATATTTAAATTAACTGTAACAATAGTAAACATGACATGGCTGCAGAAAATGTTCCTGAAATTGAACTTATCTTGGGCAACACGTGGCACAAGTATAGGTGGTTGTAACAGGTAATTCTACGATAACACACTCAGTTTCAAACCTGTTACCAGCAGACACCCACACGTTATGATAAGTTACCTAGCAGAGAGTCACGAGGGCGCTGGCTTCAGTACGTAACGTCGACACGAGAATCCGGAGTTGGAGTTACAACTGTTTTCTTCATTTCCAATACATATATTGTACTCGTTCTTGGTAATGTAAACAAGTTTAAGTTTAAGAGAGTTTGAAGTTCGCAGCAGCATTGGGTACGGAGTCCATATCGAGTCTCCTTCCCCTTCTCACCCTTAACAATGAGGACAGGAAGGGGGAAGAAGGTTACACTTCCCTAGCCTCCTCCTCCTCCCCCGGATTCGCCGTCGCGTGCTACAAGTGCTGTCAACACGTACCTAGTTGTGCAAGTCGCGGGCCGCGCCGTGGCCGTCGCCGGCACTCACCTGTGCAGCGGCTGCTGTGGCCCGCGGTGGTGCGTGCGGTCGCGGCGCGCTGCAAGATGGTGCCACTTCACGTAGCCGCTCAGCCGGCGCTTCACCAGCCCGGCCAGCGAGTGCAGCCAGCCTGACCACGCCCACAGTTACCGTAACCCCGCCCCCACGCAGCCCCGCCCCAAACCCTCACGCGACACGCTCACCACTCAACGAGAGCTCGATTGTTGAGATTGCATCAAATTACATAAAACCATTAAATATGTAATTATTACTTTGACATTAAACGTGATAACCAACAATTTTTAAGAGTAGGCTTTTATTCTATGTCGGGCCGTGAGCCGAGGACATGTTTGTAGTTGCATCGTACCTTAACGATCGAGCTCTCTCGCGTGCCGCAGCACGGAGCCGGCGCGCGGCCGCACAGTGCCGGCGCGCGGCAAGCCAGGACGGACCGATGACGACGGATGGTCCCCACACCTTGCTACTAAAAGCTATTTACGTTCAATCGTTTGGACCGCACACCGCTCTACTACACATTTCGTTTTCTTTTAAATCGTTAATTTAGAACAATGTTTATCATATTTATTTACGTAGGATTTGTTTTATTTAACTTTTAATATGAATATCAAATAACAGCAACTTACCCTCGCAGTATCCCCATGGACAACGAATTTAGCTCTTAAGCCTAACCCGATAAGGTATATCGCAAGGCACCAAGCGGTCCAAACTCTAAGTAGACGTTTGAAGCGTGTTTTGCGTATTTAGCCGTTATTAGCGAGGTGTTAAGGTTGTGTTTAGTGTAGCGATGTGGTCGCGTGAGGACAGCGGCAGAAGCACAGCTCGTGTCACAACTGAGAGAACATGTACAGATACACTGAGAGCAGATTTTCCTTCGTATTTTTTCGGAAATGTTCGTATTTATCGCGCTCTCTCAACTACTGCAGTACCCATCTTAGAGAATAACATTATTCATTTTGACTTTTGAAACTAAACAATAAAGTCCCATAATAATGGATATGAAAATGTCACTCATTTAATACGATCATTCATTGACAGTTCGGATGTCATCGTGTTCCGATAAAGATCCGAATATTTCCGAAGGAAAATAAATTCTCACTATGTCTGTATTTTATCAATCTACAGGAACATATATGTAACTGTATGTAGGACAGACTAAATTATAACTAAGAAGACTTTAACATATGATAGCCAATATTAAAAAAAAATTAACAAGTAAGAAGTAAGAAGGAAATATCCTCTCAGTTCGTAACAAAACATATACACATACACATGAAAGAACAGTAAATGTTTAAGATTTAATTATTAAGATTATGTCACTTGAAAAATATATTATTTCATAATATAATTAAAATATCATAGTATTAAGTTTACTGATGTTCGAGACATTAAATAAAATGTAATATGAAAATAAACACAACGTGAAAAAAATGTGAGAACGCAAATTCAAAAATAAAAATATCCGATCTTTTTCTTTAATGGTCTTTTTGGCGCCTCTATCCAAACTCCTTGGACAATCTTTTTAAACATGGCGGCTCAAGATTATCTAACTGCGCAGCAGGAATGTAACGGAAGTGTTATATCGGAATTAGAGACAAAAGGATACAGAACAATCAACATAAAAGTAACTAATATAAATGATTTCGACCGATTCCATTTTAGAATATCAGTATAAATAGAAGTTTTTTTTTTCAGGACAATCTATGTTCTCTGCTAATTTCGAGACCACAAATGTATTTGGTAATAAAACTGTATCTATCTTAGAAGCCAAAAGCGTATTGGATTCCGATTCCGAAAACTTATAATCGGAAGTCGAAATACGCAATCGGAAGTTCCGACCTTTCGGAATCGGAATCCAACATCCGTAACATCTCTACTGCGCAGTCCCCCCATCATTGTATATTTAATTTTTCTTGCGCGATTCCGTTGTTCCGCTCGAAAAATAAAAAAATATATACACTTCTATAGAAAAACATTGCAAATAATAATTGCGCTGAATATGTTGTGAAGAATGACACAATAATGATACTTTTTAAGTGACATAAACTCCATATTGACACTACAATTTGCAATTTTGTTAGTTTGGCTAACAAGTACCCGTCCATACTTTTTACATCTACCCACAAAATTAATATTTAAAGAAAAATGCAGATTTAATTTACATATACCTACATTTTTCTTATTATCTAAAGCAGAATAACTGCTAAGCAAAGCACAAGTTATTTTGCTGGCCCAGTTCACTGTTCCCGCACAAATGAGAGGTGGGGGGAATGTAAATAGATGATTGATGGCTGAACTAAAATGATTGTATTATCTATACTATAATTGTTTACTTGTCGCCAGAGGGCGCGACATTGCGCCCGCCGAGATACTAAATAAAATAAACATAAATATCGTTTTAACAAAAACAAAAAAAAACTTATATAATAATACCAGATTAATTATTATAAATCTAAGTTTCAAAATATTTAAAAAAAAGATTACGTTTTTTTATTAAAAAAAAGACGATTGAAGCTTGATACAGCTTGAATTTAAATAAGAAAATAATGATAATGTATTTGTTGCATACATGAGATAATACAATCATCGAGCAACACAAGTGCCGGCGAGGGATGGTGGCAAGCGCAGCAACAATATTAATTCTATTACATTTGACACAGAGGCTGGCTGCCCTCGGCTTTATATACAATTGTTATCAACAATAACTAATTAAATAATATATATATACATATGTTTCTTGTCATTTTGTCTTTAAATTAAAAAAAAATATAATTACCAAAAAGAGATATAACCATCATCATATCATACAAGGTATGCTATAAGTGTGTGTATGTCTGTGTATGTTACCTTGGTCGTCGTGATGTTTGTGAGGCGCCGCCACGTCTGTGCGGTATCCGTTTCTCAACTCAGCGCGCGTCAGACTCTGACTACGCCCTTCAGATAGCCTTAGGATGGTTAAAAAGATTTTTCATATGGAGAATTATAAATCTGACTAAAATAAATGAGAATTTTCAGATGTATGGATGAATGTAATGCCTAGAAAATAGCAGACTGTTTTTTTTTTAATTTCTCGCCTACGTAATTGCGGACGACATTTTTTTGTATATTTATATAAATTCCGTGAGTGGTCACTGAGTGACCCTTTAGTGTATATAATGAGAAATATAAATTTAAGGTGTTTTGTTATGTATCGAGTATTTTGTATAGACAGATACCTGTCACTGAGTAAGAGTGGGGAGGGGGGGTGCAGCCGCTCGTGCAGCGGCGGCGGCTCCAGCTCCGAGCTGCCGTTCGCTGGAAGTAAAAAATAAATATTGTAACATATATATTACAGATAGAATAATGTCATTCTGTAAGGTACTGAAGCTGTTTGAGAGAGTGCGATAAATACCAACTTTTCACAAATAACGAAGGAAAATCTTTTCTCAGTATATCTGTACTATTTTTACAAAATATACAAATGTTCAATGCAAAAAATACTGATCGCGTCAGTACTTGTAAGAAATTAAAAAAATAAACAACTTCACAGTTCTCTTTGTAAAGACACAAGCATAACGTTAGGCGGTAACGTCCGTCACTCACCGTCGTGTCCCAGCATATGGTGTCTGTTGGTCCTCGGCGGGGGCTCCGGCGACCGGCCCGTGCTGTGTTCCCTGCTCAAACTGAAACAGAATATTTTCACTTCAATAAAAAAAAATAGATAAAAAGCGTCTTTATAATAACATGTAGGAACAATAAAAACAAAAAGACCAAAAGTAATATTTTAAATTATGTTTGCTGATACCTACTTGGTATCTACATTACATATAATCCATAATAATTCTAATTTAATGGCTATTTAAGCAGACCCTCAGTATACTTTATTTTGCAAATACACTAAGCATAATCACCAGGAGTTTCCTTAGTGACTACTTAATGTCAGTGAGTGCTACAATTACAATATAAAATGCACACTGACCTTCTATGTCTAGGTGTGGAGTGCAGGTCGACCCTGGACCTCCTCTGCTGGCTCTGATGGTAGAACCTCTGCAGCACTATAGGACTCGTGTTGCCTGAACTCTGCCAACGTAATATAATTCATAGGTAAAACACTATCTGACAATTAAACACCTAGTGACTGCACTTATATTACACTCTGGCGTTGAATGACACCTTACCCATCTATCCATACATACATACACGCAAACACCATTACCCTCTTGAATCGGTTATAAATCTACAAAGATTAGTTACAAGACTGTGTGAGAGTGGTCATTTTGATGATTTTTTTGTTTTCGATAGGTTTAAATAAAATACTGACAGCTGGTGACGCCCTCCAGCGGTTCTCAGCGGAAACTCTGCGCACCGGCGGCGGCGGGGGCGATGCGCACGCGTCTATCGTCCTGAAACACAGTTTGATCACTAACGGCCAAACTCGATTTCGAATTTTAACTTATCCGAGGTATATTTAAATAATATTTTTAATCGATTTAACAACAATTAGAATACTGTTTGTATTTTTATTAACCTGCGTCTAGGATACGGCGAGTGGTTAGAGAAGTCCGCCTCCAGGCTCGCCGGCTGCGAGCTGCTGCCGCCCGCGTGCGACGGAGACGCCCACCTCGCTCTGGAGACATCGCATATTACGCAAGTCAGTTTGAAAACAAAAACAACCCTTAAGGATGAATCTCCTCACTAAAACTCACGTCGAATATTATAACAAAGAAACATGAATTTAAAAAAAATACAGAAACAGTCAATTTTACAGTAATTTACGATATATTGAATATTATTAATTGAATGACGCCTCGCAACGAAAAAGAAACAATAAAAAAGTATCTCACCGTCCAGGCGTGGGTGTGACTTGCTCCGGCGACCAATGGTGGGCGCTGGTGACGAAGTTCCTCACGGGCTGCGGCGTAGGCGGGCTGGAGTGTCCGTTGGGCGAGGCGGGCGAGGGCGGTGCGCCGCTCTTCGGCAGCGTCGCGTACCACTCCTCCACGGACACGTTGCTGCGACACGATTTCACCACGAACGGATGTTCCAGGAGCTTCGGGTACTTCGGACGCTGCCGGTAGTTTTTTGTGAGACTGCCATCAAACAAATGACGTTCAATAAAAGAAAAAAAGAAGAAAGAACCTGATAAACGCAACAAATTGAAATCCCTTGTTTACTTCGTGATATGAACGACTCGGAGCCGTTAAATCTTATATCGCCACTGAATTAATCAACTTTAAATAACTCTGTGTGCGGCAGTTTGGAAACATTTAACTATTAATTCTTGGTAAGTAGGTATAAGAATATATTATTTACCATTGAGATACGAAAGACTTGAATTCTGATGTGAAGTCGGTCGTGTCCGGCAGCTGAGGGGGATCATCTGCTATTACCTGCAAAACAATATTTACGTTTTAAAGCAATATATAACGGGTCAATATATAACATTTTATATGAGAAACACTCACTCTGGTGAGGACTTCGAAGTCATTCTGGCAGTTTCTGTACGGGAAGACGCCGGTGGCGAGCTCGACCAACGATATACCAAGGGACCACACATCTGCTCGAATGTCGTAGTCCGGTCTACTGGGGTCCGGCGGGTCTATCCGTTCCGGCTGGAAATCCATGAAAGTATTTATTATTAATATACCATCCACCAACATTTTATATGAAGTAACTATCACACAAGACTCCGTCTGCACGTAATTCCAAAGAGTGATCTGTCCCGACTCCAATGCGCTCAGCGGTTCTGGAGATAACATACATCCATCCATCCAAACTAGATCGAACAAAATTTGGAAGAATCACTTACAGCCATGTATGCGGCGCAGCCGGCGCTCCTCGTCTTCGCCTTGGAGTCGACGAGGCGGCCGCTGATGCCGAAGTCGCACAGCTTGACATTACCGCGCTCGTCCAGCAGGATGTTGCTCGGCTTCACGTCGCGGTGGATAACGCCATGACTCTCCTTCAGGTACGACAGCGCCTTCACCGTCTGCAAATACCCTGTGTCGTTAACCCTGGACTTCCACTACCATCAGACTTATAGAAGAACATATTGATCTCCCTTTTAAAAAAATTCAGGGAGGTGTATGTTTGTTCATAATATTTTATATTCGATTTAAAACTACATAACACTTACCGCAACAGTGACTTTTCCAAGTATAGCCTCCGGTATCGGGGCGCCGAGCCGTTTAAGTAGCTTATCGAAACAAGACGCCATCAATTCCATACATATCCATACATCCGCGTCCGTCACGAAGCAGCCCAGGCAGCGCACGATGTATGGACAGTCGTGCGACCGGACCACCACATCCAAATCCATTAAGATTCGTTTGGTTTCCTCTGAGTTGCCAGAGCGACGCATTTGCTAAAAAAGAAAAAAAAAACTATAATTTCAAAGAAAAATCATCAGCTTTTGTCTAACTGCTGGGCAGCGACTGTATCCGATATCTTCCACAGTACACAGTCGTACACCTGACTACAATGACATTATTATTATTAACATTATTTAAATCATCATAACTAACTCTATGTTAAACATATAAACAAGTCAACAATAGCATGTCAATTACCTTAACAGCTATAACAGCTCCAGAAGGTTTGTGCAGCATCTTCACTACATGACCGCAGGTGCCACTGCCCAGCTCGCCCATGTGCTGCAACTCATCTATGCTGGAGCGGTACTCCACACCGCCAACATTTAACTTTCCACTCACCTGCAATGAGCAATACAGCTTGCTTATAATTTTTAGTCACAAATAAAACATTTAATTTTATGAAAAAAAATGAAGGTCATCTGCTGGCTGTGCAGTGCCCTCTCCTGTATCCTCAGCTTGCTACATCTATTGTACTTCACCCAATAACTCTTATGATGTTCTGAACTATAAAGATAATTAAAAACCTCAATACCTTATACACTTCCCGCATGCGGAACTCTGTCTCGGTGGCCTGAGGGGATCTCGGTGGCAACGGTATATCTCTATTGAATACTGCAATAAGAAAATTACTCATTTTTACAATATTTAAAATTAACGATCTGTATTGTCTTTAAAACTAGAGAGAAATCATTATACATAAACTATTTCTTATAATAAGAAAAGAGTCAAAAAAACATTGAGAACAACAATGCAATCATCATCACACATGGACATGTACAACATTAGAGGATCAGATACAACGCTGGCCTTTGAGATAGACGTACACTCAATTCTTGACAGAACCTAAGTAACAGTAACTTGTAAATATTACCAAGACCAAACATTGCTATGCTTTTTAAGAAAACATAAAACACTAGAACCTATTTTCACTGGCATCTCAATGCACAATTAAAGGTCGCTGCTAATCAAATCAATTCAATATTGCCATTTCCAAAAAACTAAGTCAAATATTACGGATGCAAAGAACATATTAAGGTTACAGTCATTCTGACCCTTTGTTAAATTGCCATAAAACATATGACATCTCAATGGATGTGAGTCAATGCTTCAAGAAATGGAGTAATGAAAATAAATGATGGCATCACTCTTAAAACTGAGTCAAAGGTAATAAAGTATGTCTTAAGGATAGATGTAAAGAGGATATGACACTATCTCATAACTTTTAAGCATTTTGTTAATGTATCTTTTAACACATGCAAATAAAAGTTTATAAAAACAACTAAAACATATGGAGAATAGCTTTCTTTATATAATGTAAGTATTAAAAACATACATTTGAAGCACCAGCAGTTTAGGATACGGACTATCAGACGGATCTAGCAGTCCTGGGTTCGAATCCCCGCCATATGTTTAATGTCATGAACCATATCCAAACACACAAGCTTTTTAAGCTTACTAGGATCATTACAAGAAATATTAGTGAAATAATAAAAATCTACTGATATTTAAAAAAAAAAAACTTTGTGAAAAAATTTATACTAAAAGTAGAGACTCCTTTCATATCAGTACGATTATTTTGTAACAAAATGGTACCTATCAAATTATCATGAAAATCATGTCATTAAATTGTAAAGACCATTATTTGAAAAAAAACTAATGTATAATAATGTCCAGCAACTCAATCACATCTCTTTTTTTACATACTTTCATGTTTATCTATGTAAGAATGTTATAGTTATAATTATAAAGTGAAAGTTGTAATTTGCAAATACAAAATGTTTCATCATATTATGTAAAATAATATTTACATATTAAGTAATTGTTAAACTTCTGTAATAAACAAAAATACAATTTGTTTTGTCCATTTTAATAACAGAGAACACAAAACACTGCAGGACAATGTGTTTGGTTTACATGATTTTTATGTTCTTTTATCTTTTTTTATCTTTACTATTCATAGTCTAGTATTACCTAGTTATTACTAATACTTTGTCATTCTTTTGTGTTCTTATACTCATATGTTTTAATCATATATCTTGTCAATTAAAGGACACTTAAAGTCTCTGAGAAACATTGAAGCAGCCTCATTCCTTAATAACTTTTTACAAGGCTGATGTTTGTTACCATGTTTTTCTAATGCTCCAAAAAGTAATATTATATGAAAGATGTCAAATTTAACTGTGGTTATTCCTTACAGATTTACTTATCCATGTAGTCTTTATCAGAAATACCTATAAGTTCAAATTATCAGATCAGTGTGTTTGTCAAATCCCAAAGCTAATGTTATTCTTTTCAAAACAATGGTGTATGTATACACAATCAATATGCACATAGTTAAAATTGTATCCTTCTCTGGGTGCACACCACCCACAGTGCCTTCAATGCCAAGTTATGCAAATAATCTACTTACATTGTGACTCTCCGATTTAAAAACTATCAGCGTAAATATCAAAGTTATCTCAAAGTTCTTCAATAACATTGACAAATATCAATCTCAAATTGTAAGCATATGCTTTAATACTTACATAAAACCCTATAACCATTGTATAGTACGGCAAATCTTACGTTTTATTAAGGAAGAAGGTTGGCTAAATTATAACCAAATTAATTCTTTATGACATGTAATTTATGAATTTGAAACAGAATGTTATGGCACAAAACAGATGTCAGAAGAACATCACACTTAACTGACAAATTAATGGTATTAAGTTAGAAACGCTTATTGCGACAAATGGACTTACGGGGTCTAAACTTCCGGCCTCCAGACTTAGGTGTTCCGAGACCACCTTGGCTCTGTACACCACCATCTCCCCGCGTACGCATTTCATTTTGAAGCCGTTCTTGCAAACCTTTCAATTTTTCGTCAATTGAACTATTGGACATTTTAACGAGCAAAATTGTTCACAAATCACATTTAAGGTCTTAAATCTATACATCTATTATAATATTTACACAAAAATTATGAAAGACTTGCAGTAAGCAGTCCAAAGATTTCCATCTAATTCTTCTAACCATCACTCACTTTGTAAATTTGTAAAACACGATTCGTTCATTTTTAATCTTTATTTATATAATTCTTCATTCGTTCTTTCATTCCATACAACTGCTATAAAGCTTGGTTTACATGACCTCAAAAAAAACTTTGAAAATAAAAAGTTATCTATGGATTATATATTTTTTTAATTCAACAACTTAATTGTAAAATGTTCTAAAACTGTCTTTAAATATGAGAAGCAATCAGCAACGTAATTTGCACATAAAACATGGTCCATACATCATTTTTTTTATAGAGTTCTAGTGTCGATTATTTCATCGGGATTCGGGATGCAGATTGTACGATATTTTACTACGATATGAATGATTTGTATATTTCTGAACGAAATGACTTTTCATTCATCAAATCTTTAATGCTCATGTCGATTTCGTTTCATTTTGCGAACGATTTGCATTTTTTGCTATTTGATAATAAGTGTACAAAAATTAAGTTAAAAATCATTTAAATATCCCGATGTCTTACAGTAAAAATATCGATGATATATTAATGTGTCGTATGTACCAAATGTTTTTGTTGCCCTTTGTTGACTTTTAAAATCAAGTGAGATATAAAAGGACTTTGTGAAATGACGTGAATATTTTAATTTATTTAGTGAAAAGAAAATGTGTCGTTTATAAGTGTATGTGATTAATTGCAAGAATGATGCAGCCAACATCTGAGGGCTGTATGAACATTGCGGAGTTAGCAAATCAGCTACGTCGGGAGAAAATCTTCATTAATTCCGAGCGACAGCTGCTTCAAAATCTCAATGAGGAAGTAGAGAAAACTGTGCAGGAATTACTGCAGGCAGCATGGATATGTTCTATGCAGCGACAGAACTTGACGAACCTTATTTCATCTCGATGTGAAGCTGAATCCATAGCAGCCTGTCAGAGAGCAAGCTTGCTTGAGGGCACAGTTTTCATAGATGCTTACAAGGTCTTGAGATATAAGGTAAGCTAAACACAAGTAAATTAATTTGTTAGTGAATATATTAATTATTATGCATAATAGGTGAGTTTCGTGAGTTTAGAAAATAGTGAAGCTATTTGTGGGTGTAAGTCAGAATTTTCCTAGTGGATAGAATACTTTTATTAATTATTTTTTCTTATCACTGTTGTAATGCAAGCAAATGTTATCCACCCACTCTGAATGTCATTTTTTTTAGTGTTTTGTTAAGATGAATATGGATAAAGCATTTTGTCCATTTTTACATGACTAGAGGAACAATAAAAGGTAACATTTTTAAGTTGCAAGGTTCGTAAACATGAAACAAGAATTCTATTTGTCTATATAATAAATAATTTGGTTATCATCTTTTAACATTATTTAAATAATGTAAAAATGTAAATTGATTTTGATTGGGAAAATAACCTACTTTGTATAATTATGGAAGTAATACTTTCACTTATTTTGAACAAAATACTGGTCAGCTCTGTTTTATAGGTTGCCATATTTAATTGTCTTGCTGGGCACAGACTATAGATATGAACTTAGTGTAGACCCTCTAGTATTATGATATACTAGCTGACCCCGCGAACTCTGTTTCGCTTTAAAGGCAATAAATAAACAGATATTTAAATGTACTATGAAATAAAAAAAAATTTTCCTCTTCAGAAAAAAACACTTGTATGGGAAATCGAAAAAATAGAAATATTTAAGGCTTTCATGGGAGTTTTTCTAATTTTTATTACCTTTTAAACCTTCCCTAGTCCGCCATGAACATTCCAAGAAAATGATAAGATAAATCCGTTCTCGAGTTTTAGCGAGATTAATGAACAGCAACTAATTTTATATATAGATGATGTAAAACTTGACAAAATTCTTACCTAAAATTGCTTAGGTTATATTTTCATTTATGGCAGGAAGCAACTGCATTGGGTGAGCTTCTAGGATGGCTTCGAGACACACCCCATCTAGTTGCATTGTCCCTGATGCTTGGAGAGGATCATATGCCGCAGTCACTGCCTTCGTTCCTGTTAGCAGGACTATATGGGAGCTGCCGTTCTCCTACAGACAGGACACGCTTGTTGGCTGTTATACGCTCCTTGATTAAACACCAAATGGCAACTTCAAGTGATCCAAGAAAGTAAGTATTTTACCATCATGTAGACTGTTGGATGTAGACCTCCTTCTAATATCGCCACGAGGATCGGTCTTCATTCTACCACATCCAGGATGCTCCTGCAAAATTGACCAGATCATCAGTCCATTTTGCAGGAGGCTTACCGATGCTGCGTTGGTCTATTTTTGACAACCATTCTAGGACTCCATGACCCCATCGGCAGTTCTTTTGTGTATTAACAATGATTCTATAAAGATTATTGGCCTACATGCACAATCAATATTTCTGTTAAATATATTAATGAATTCCTCTTTATATTCATCAAGATTTTGTACAAATTTTTATCACCTGTATATTGAATTTAAAAAAGTATTTAGTATGTTCAAAGTATACTTTTTTTTTATTATATATATACTAATTGACAAATGAATTGCGTAAGTAATTAATTTTGGATCGAAGATAAGCATATAATTAAAAACTAATTACACTAGCGTATAAAATAATATGGGATATTATTTTAGCTGCTTTATTATGCCAACGACGACAATCATTTGTTCCCTACACAGGATGCGTCCGTACGCCTACTCGACTCAATGTCAGCAGGAAGTATCGTAATTTTGTTTCGCAGACGTCGTAACGAATTATTTTAAGTTCAAATCCAAATGAAATGTCCAAAATAACATTAAATAATTGAAAATTGGATTCAACTAAGAAATGATACCACTGTGGTTAGATGTTGAGTTTTTTTTTTCTGTCTTGTATATCACAATATGGTTACTTTGGATTATTAAACACAAAGTTTGTACAATCTAAATCAATAGAATTCAGAAATTATATTTACAAATTTCACTCACTGGCAATTTCTATGGATTTACTTTTAATGTCTCATTATTTAAATCTTAACACTTTTACAGCCTTATAAAATTGAAAGTGTTAAGATAACTTTGATATAATTTCTCGTTTCCATTGAATTAATGTATATGTGTTTGTAAGGTTGTTCCGCACGAGCAAGTGCGCGCTGGCGTCAGTGTGCGCGACGTTCCGCGACGGGCACGCGCCGGCGCGCCGGTTCCTCGCGGCCGCGCTGCACGCGCCCGTCATGGCCGTGCTGCACGAGGACGAGTTCTTCCTTGACATAGACCCCGACAAGGCTATGGAGAGGTGACGTAATTGTATGCTCTTAGAAGTGTCTGTCAGCTGCAGGGTTATTAATTTTGTTTTCTCAAATCCTAGATTCTCAGCTTCAGATCGTCTCAAAAAGTTTGGTCAAGCGAACAGCAATGAGTACTCGGCGAAGGTGGCCAGGTACCGCAAATGGACTGTGCAGTCCCTCTACAACCTGACCAGCAAGTTCATCGCCTCCCTGAAGGTGCACTGGCCGAACTTCCCCGCTGCCATCGCCTGGATAGTGCAGCAGATTGTACATCTATTGAAGCAACATTCCAGGTGGAATTTACCATGATACAGAATTTCAATCAAGTTTGCTTTGGTCTTGGCCAGGTATTAAATTTTTAAAGTATACTTAACATATCTGTAATGCAGAATAAGCGAGCGCGAGCTGCACGCGATCTGCACGGACCTGGTGCTGAGCCAGATGATCTGCCCGGCGGTGGTGAGCCCCGAGGCGCACGGCGTCGTCGACGTCCCCGTCTCCTACGTAGCGCGCTTCAACCTCATGCAGGTCGCGCAGATCCTGCAGGTGCTCTGCCTCAACTGCTACCAGGAAGTAAGACATTGTTCGTTAAATATGTTCCTTGATTTTGAGGGTATCTTCCTTCTTTACCCAGATCATGATATTATATTTCTAAAATGCTTTTCATGAATATTCTTATAAAATGTTCCGACTTCGAAATGTTGAATATGACAAAGTGCACTTGTGTTCTAGGTGGACCCAAAGGTGCGCGATCTGTATTCGAAGTTCGAGCGCAGCTGCGTGTCGTCGCTGATGGAGAGCGTCATGTCGGAGGCGTACGCGCCCGCGCCCGCCGCCGCTCCCGCCGACGCCGCGCTGCGCACTGACGCGCCGTCAAGGACCACCATCGCCTTGTTCACTCCACACGATACACATTTATTGGTACGTCTTATTTTATTTAAGGAACTTAATGTTTATCAAAGTTTTTTTTACTGTATGAAGTTTATATTATATGAATTCTATTATGGCCGTTTTTTTGTACAATTTCCTTCCAGATAACATTTTTAAAACGAATCTCATCCAAGCTGAACAACAACACCCCGAGTGTCACCTCCGAGGAATCCAACAGTTCGGGTCCGGTGGCAGAAGCAGCTGGATTCAGGTACCTTACTTAAAGTTATGTGAAAATTAGATTTTTATTTAATGAAAATAGGTTTTTATATGTCAAAGGGATTCCACTGTCGGAACACCTCTGTGAATGAAATATTTCAACAGTAGTGAGGGCAGTGAGAGCGAGAGCGCGGAGGGCGCGGCGCGGCTGGCCGCCTTGATGCAGACCATGGAGCCCAACTATCGCGCCCGCCTGCACGACCTCTTGCGCAAAGTGCCCGACCTGCAAGCCCTACTCGCCTGCAAGTTAGTAACAATACTAATTAGTTCACGTCCGGCTCGAAGGACCATATACAATAATACTCTGGGAGATCTTCATACTGCCGTATCACTTATGGTACAGTGTTAGTTTTAAAAAAATGTAATTAACAATTTCACTATATTTTACTAAGATTTTATGAACACCAAAATTATGTATATGATTGTCAGAAAATGATGTATGAATTGCATTCATTGCATTGTTTTTTTTAAACGTATTATCCACAGATCATCGTCGTCGGAGCCGAAAGACACGGTGTCAGAGAACGGTCACAGCAGCAAGCGCGGCATCCTCGCCAAGGTGTCCAAGCCGCGCTTACCTCGCAGCGCCAGTTCCAGTTCCTCGCTTGAAGACAAAGCGATTAATGGTGATAAGGAGGACATGGAGATACCTGAAGTGCTGGTTATAAAGCTGGCCAATACTGAAGAGAGTGATTATGTTGGTATGTTTGATTTCAATTATAAAATATTTTTGTGTGAATTATTTCAGACTAATGTTGTTAAATATCTTAACGACTTGTACCATCGTAATCGCAACGCAGAATACAATTTTAAGTGTAGAAGGGCGTAAACAATCGTCGACAAAGCCGTCCAAGTACGATTTGGGAGCATTCAAGTGAAGAGTGAATAGGCCTACTAAACTAGCAAGTACCGTATTTCGACCACACCATCATTTGGCATCAGGTGGGATCTTGGTCAAGCGTTAGTTTAGAATTCATGAAAAAAAAATCAGATATGTTTTTTTTTGTAACAGTTTTATGAGTTTTTTTCTATTAATCACGACTTTTGCATTTTAGGTCTGATGCCGGAGTCCAAAGTGCTGGAGTGCTATTACGTGGGCTCGGAGGCGGGCGAGGACGACGCGGCGTCCGCACTCGTCGCGCCCGGGCAGACGCCGGTGCAGAAACGCACTAGGTACGTACACGTACACAAACTTACGTATGTTTATTCAAGTCCGGTATTGTAGACGTTTATTGATGAGTGACTTCGCTGCTCTGTCATATAATAGTAAGTCTTGTACGTCAGGTTCTCAGTGTCGCACGACGAGGTGTCGCTGGGCAACACCTCGGACAACCTGGAGGCGGTGTCGGAGGCGGCCTCCAACCACAGCGTCACCTCCAGCTTGGAGCTCGAAACAGAGGATCAGAACGACAATCTCTCTGATATGGTAACGGTATTCTTTTTTAGCTTGATTTTTTTTTGTAAACGTAACAGAGAAAAGAATTTGTATGGCATTACTCTTCCTCATCAGTCGTAAAAAAAGATCTGTTAACAATCTAACCTATAAAGTTTTAAAGTGATATCAATGTGTTGTATTCAGGTGTCCGCCAACGTGAGCGGTCGCGGCAGCCCCAACATCTCAGGCCGGGAGACGCCCTCGTCTCAAGTCACCGACGGTGACGCCGCGGGGGACGCGCCCCCTAGACGGTCAGCAACTATAAAATAACTTTTTAAATAACCTTGATAAATTATTTATAAATTTCCGTTTTACAGTTGCAATAGTATAAATATGTGTATGTAATTTGTAGGATATCTGCGAACGCTCCGACGGGCGCGCAGGCGGCGAGCAACCAGGCCAAGCTGCTGAAGCAGACGCGCAATGACATCGAGGACAAATTCTGCAAGTTTGAGATCAAGGTACGTGTCCCTGACTGCCGTTCTCAGTCTAGACCAGTGATCGTCACACTTTTCTATCCAAGAGCCAAATAGGACAATGTGAGGTATCACTGCGGGTCGCACATTCGTGACAGTTGTTACATCGTAGTTGACACAACCTATCTATATAATTCTTTTGTGAACTGTTATAACACGTTTCCTCCGTATATATACGTTTTTTTAGATCTTTTTTTTATTTTAAAGCAACTGAAAATATTCGTTGATAAAGAATTTTTTTCTTTGAAATATGTATTTCGAGTATTTCGAGAGGTTCACGGGCCGCGGTTTGGCGACCACTGTTCTAGACGGTTCACTTAATTAATAGCTTCCACATGAATCTCCAGTGAGGTACTCCCATAGTGATCACTTAACGACTCTGGTTGGAACGACTAAGATGTTACTGTTTGTGTGTACAGAAGTTGCTGGAGGGCGACGAGACGATCAGCATCATGTCGGACACGTGGAGCACGGACGTGCTGGCCTCCGACTCCGAGACCATCGGGGACTCCTGCGACCACACCCAAGTCGCCGCCAACCAAGGCAAGTTCCACATAGACAATTAATAAGACAATTTGAAAGGAAAAATGTGAAATATTTTAATATTAATTTGAAACCAAATGCCGAGCGTATTAATTAAATCACTTTTTTTTAATTCTTGCAGATTTTTGTTAACTTACTAATATTTCTTTTAACACTCCAACTAAGCTCCACGTTTGTGCTAGGTTATGGTTTACAATAGTCGAATGGCGGGATTCGATCTCTCGACCACGTGATCTTAAATCCGTACATTTAACCATTTGGTTATTGGCGTTTCAATTACAAATAAACTTTCATTGAATAAAAATTTACTTAACTTCAATTTTAAAACAAATTTTATCGCAAGTGAAATAAGTGTCAGTTGGTCCGCCAGGTGGCGGCACGGGCAGCACGACCGCGCCCGACGCGTCGGAGACGGCGAGCGAGTCCGCCTGGAGCATGGACGTGCTCGCCTCCGACAGTGACCGCAACACTGAGGTATGTTCAAACATAGGCACTATTTTAGTTGTCGTCAAACCGCGGCCCGCGTACCTTTCGAATTATGTACATATTTAAAAAAAAACTTTTTTTATAAACTACAAATATTTTTTGTTGTTTCAAAAACAAAAGGTAGTTCTAAAAAAACTGATGTGGACGGGGGAAACGCGTTATAACAGCTCATAAGAAAATTAAATTGATTGGTTGTGTCAACTGGAGAGTTTATGAATGTGCGGCCCGCAGTAATGCTTCACATTGTCCTATTTGGCCCTTTGATAGAAAAGTGTCAAGACCATTGCACCATTTATTTAAAAAAAATATTACAAGTGTAAAAAAATTGTGGATTTTTCGAAATTATCAGTTCATCGCAGTTTATTAAATTATTGGAATGAAATACGCAACGAAGATTGGAACCCATCAATCAGTTCTTATACCTTAATTTATATATTTACGTATAGTCGAATATAATATTAACAATTTAACTTTTATAAGATTATCGTCATAAACTTATGTTTATATACTTTTTAGAGTTATATATATGTTTGTATCTTTAATTCAGCGACAATAGCCTAACGGTTTGGTACGGATTTCCGACCACATAGGTTCGAATCTCACTATTCGACTATTGTAAAACACATCCTAGCACGAGTCTAGAATTTACTTGACGTATAAGAAATGTTAATAAATTACTAATAATCCGCGAAAAAAAGCATTAGGAATGTCCGAAATAAATCAGTAGATAATAAATGAAATGTGTAAATGTAATTTTTCATTTCCATTAAATTCGCCTACAAATGTAACGTCCACATGCAAGTATATAGTTGATAAGAAATATGGAATTTTGCGTCTAAACTGTTGACCGGACCAAAATATACATGAACGCATTCAATCCCAGTTACATACAAGGTGGTTTTAGATTTTAGAATTTCATATGTACATTTGTGAAAATGATCGCGATATAATCTGCACATATCTACGTAGAAAATCAGAGTTATGTGGGAAATCAATGCACAAAGCCAGAATGGTTGACTATGACCTGATCACTCTCGACTAGGGTAAGTTCCGAGTCCGTCGGTAAGGAGATATGTACTGACTAGTGAATAATTTAATTCCATATACCAACAGAAATCATCTAGCTTCATCATCATCATCAGCTTTTATCTGCCTACTATTGGACATGACTTTCCCCAATGCCTTCCACAGTATGACTTCCCGCCGTATGTACCGAAGTCGTCGTTACGAAGTTTCAACTTTGTATAATTCAGTTCAATTCTATCAAAACTTCACATCTACGGTGATTCTGCATCAAAATGATTTCCAACAATGAAACGTCGGAATAATGTGGTCGCTCCACTGGAGTATCTACGTGAAATTGCATGCAGTAAGCGCGACTGTACTCAATCCGGTGAATATCAAAGAAAAATCCTAATTGGATTTTTAAATGCTAAACGAATACGAAAAACAATTTAGACGTGTCTATGTTCACTGTTTTATCTTATATAGAAGCGTGTCATTTTTTAATTGAAAAGCTTGAAACAGATATACACAAAATAAATGCATATATTAATGCGTGAAGCAAAAATGTTGTGCCCCTTAAAGGAATTCAGCGAACGGATTAACGTGATTTTAGACACTGTTCAAGTTATAGTGTAGATGAAATGCATGAAGCTATTTTTATTAAAAATTAAACAAAATATTGACTATGAATTGTGGTCGAAATACGACCACTAGGCGGCCCCTAGCACCTACATATAAATATGCTATAATTTGTTTTTTTTTGAATACATTGGTGTTTAGGAAAAGTAAATCTTTAGACCTACCTACTTATTTGTTTTCAACAGCTTCTGTTGAGTTGTTTCTATCTCCTGATATAATAAAAATATATACAAATTGCGTTAATCATTTTAAAGTTAATGGACTATATAAAATCTGTAAGCTAAATATAATTTTTTAATACCCGTTATAATAGATGGAGACTGAAGGTTTTGCGACATCGTTAGCAAAGTGGATTAAAATTTAGTAAATAACGGTACGAATTTAATCAACCTAAGCCTTTTCAGTTTATTATATACTGCGGTAAAATTTTATACATAATTTTAATTCAGTGCTTTTTTAAAATATTTTTGACAAAAATGAAATAGTTGATACAAAACGTTTATTTAACTTTAAATATTTCTTTATTAAAAAATAAACACTGAATGCGTTTAGTAAGATATAACGCGATTACCGATTAATCTATTAATTGGCTTTATATAAGTAATTCATCAAAAGATTAAGAAATATGACGTGAAATACAATAGTTTATAGCGCAATCGTAGCACGTTCGTAGAGGGTGCTACGACGCGGCGTAGTACCCGCGCGGATACTGACGCCAGTAGACTGCGAGGCGCCACATAGATCGCCCACCAGTTGAGTGCGTTAAGTTCAAGTTCGTCAAACCGTACTTAGCTAATAAATAACTTATGTGATGCACAGCGTATTTGTAACTTAAAATATTAATTATAGTTCTGTGGGAAAAAAATTAATTAAAAAAAAAGGTTGAAGTGTTGACTTTGAATAAGAAAGAAGTAATTGTTTGTTTTGTGATTTAATTTTAGGTAGGAATAAATCGTAAGTTAAAAAGAAAATTTTCTAGGTAAGTAAACTTTCTTTACGTTTTTTTTTTTGGTTTTCTAATTGTTTTTGGAACATTTATAATTAAGGTTTAATTAAGAAAGTTTTGATTCCCTGCTTAATCTCACCTCGCTGACTTTGTGCCCCGTGGCGAAGTATCATTTGAAATTAACTTTTTTATTTAATTAATTTACTTGTCAAATTAAAAATTATATTTTTTTACTTTGTAAAAAAAAAAAATTAAATGTAATTTAAAAAATGTAAAATGTCCCAAGTACGAGATGAACGCAGTTACGAAAATTTACAAAGCGTTCTATCTTTATAATATTATAAATGCGAATATTTATCATGGATACATCTTTGTCAGCAGGTAACTCCAAAACCGATAATCAGATCTGAATAAAGTTTGGCACAGAGATAGATTACTATCTAAAATACGACATAGGCTACTTACCAACATTTTTTTCGCGACGACACGCAAGCAACATCTCCTAATTAATAGATACCATTAATTATTTAAAAAAAAACATTCTCAATACAATCAAAAGCAGATATTAATTTCTGTTGATAATATTAAACATACTAGAAAACAATTAAATATTAAAATAAATGAATAATAATCATTTCACTTATTTTTTACTTTTCGCCTTTTAACTATATACTTTTCTGTACATCCCAAAAATACATGTCACTTAATAATAATTAATTTCATTTAATTTATAAAATTAATTATTACAATTCATGTTAATTTTCAATCAGTAATTTGAAAAATCCATCGTAAGACATCAATGTGTAATATTGGTCTCTTAACAATATACATAGTGGAATATATTGATTAGAGTTATACAAAAATATAATAAACCACACGCTCCCTTCATCATAAATATATCTAGGTCAAGCTATGGTACAAAATGGATGCATAAACGACTATTATTAAATAACCTATTTTCTAACAAACGTTACGCTTTAATGCATTCACAAGTTGAATCATATTATTGGAATATAAAAGAGTTACTGACTATACAAATCAAACAAATCGAAATAAGAATGATTTAAATATTCAATTTATAAAAAAAAACAAATGATTACTTTGAAAAATCGCGATCACGAAATAAGATCAATACCACTTAGATGAGCCTACATGCTCGAAACTAGTATGTTCCGTCACCGGATGAATACGTTAGTATCTCACGAAAGTTTAAATAGTTCTAATACAGTTCGGCACACAAATGTAGTTTGATCCTGACTGTTAAGGCCCGTTATTTAGGTCGTGATAGTTATTTTTCATGCGACATTACCTAGTGCCTAAACTACACATTTTGACTAATGATATATTCAATTCGTATTTTTTCCTCTGGGTATCATACGGTTTTTTTTAAATAATAAATGGTTCTTTTAGCTTGTCTCTATAACGGTATTACTTGGTTTAATTTTTTTCACAATAATCTATTCGTTAGCAGACTATTTACAAGAATGAAAGTCGTTTTGAATGTACAATTCTAATGATACACTAATATACGATGGCCATCAGTAACACGACCGCAATTGAGCTCGAAATTATATTCAGTTGGAACGTCACGCTAATTTGTGAACGTTCAATGAAGTTAAGTTGCTTTTAAAATTTCGAATATGTTCATAAAAGAACAAAACATGTTTTTATTTTATATTTTATAAGACATGTACAGTCAGCCAGTAGCTGAGTTATCTTTTGTAATGATAATGTTTCCTTCTATTGGTATTAAATTATATTTAAATACGAATTAATAATTTAATCAAAATAACAGTTTTAATCTGTTGTAGATTTATTCTGTAGTAATTATTTGTGAAACTTTAAACAATTTAACAGCAAACAAATTAATTTATTAATTACAACATTCAAATAATTATAAATATCCAGTCACAAATTCCAAGTTTACAAAATTTGATATTCCTCGACTATAATTTAACTAATATTTTCTTTAAAAGAACCTTCAGAGTTAGTTGAACAAATAGACGGCTTTGAATTCTTTGACACAGCTCGTTAGATTAATGAAAATCGATTTTAATTAAGGACCGTCTCTAAAGCTTTGCGATTTTTTAGAAAGATCTTACAAAAAAACAGACCGGTCATACCCGTGAATACATGAGAATTATTTTGTTCACAATTTGATTATTATAATAAATAACTAACAATGCTTTACTCAACTTTAGTAAACCGATTATCAACGTAGAATTAAAAAGAAACTACGCTCTAAGCATCTGAGCTAATCTAGACTATACTGGTGAATTTAATCTATCTTCTGAAGATACCTGGTAAACATTTATACATCCATTCATACAAACTTTTGCATTAATATAAATAACAATATAACTAACTACTGTTTTATACTCATATTGTCATCCTTTTCATTCTCTTTGACAGAAAAGAGACGGCAATATATGATAAAAAAGTGAAAAAAAAATATAAAATCGGTTTCAAATAAAAAAAACATACTATCAATAACAACAAATAAAAACGAATGTATGTATGTAATAAAATGATATTGTGTTCGAAACCATCGACACGTTCCGCTGGCGAATAATTGACTCAATAGCTTATTCATACGATGCAATTAATAAAGCTTTTAAAGATTCATGCGATTTACAATTTGATGCAAAAGCTCGGCCGGTATTGACAGAACGAAAGTGCTTTTTCCGATCTAGCAAAGCTTTTGAAATATAATTGTATGACATCGATAACGAAACATCAAAGGTAATATTTAAATTTAACCTTATTTCGTATTTCGTTTCTTTTATTTAACCATATTTTTTTCTTTAAAAAAATAAAGAGTCGTAAGAAATTTTATTCAGGGGTTTTGTCAGTTGAATATTTTTGTCCTAATAATTCTTGGAAGTTAATTTTTAAATACCATGATTGATAACTTTGGAAAGTAACGTAAACAACGCTTGCATAGTACAGACTGTTTTGTTCACGTCAGCTTAACGGAGCGACCGGACACAGCTAATCATTACCTTTTAGGCATACTTCATGTGCATCATCATCATCATCGTCATTATCAGCCTAATGTAGTCCACTGCTGAACGTATGCCTCCCCTATCGATTGCCATGATGATGCCGTGTGCCGCCCGCATCCAGTGCACTCCCGCAACCTCGACTAAATCATAGGTCCATCGTGTAGGCATAACAATTATTACATATATTTAATAATCTCTTTTCTAAATCAAAACGTTGTCTAGACAACGTAACATTACCAAAAGGTATCGTTCTATAATAAATGCCGTTTGTTTATTTTAGTTTAGAATTTGATTTGAAATAAACCATAATTATAAACTTACACTTTTTCTTGTACTATAGTACACACTATATAGAACCGTAACCGATCTGTAGTCCATGCCCTTTATCATTAAGTTATTGGCGCTTCAACTATTAAATATAATTACTTTACTTATAAGGTTGCTTTTAGGTCGTTAATTTTAGTTCTGCATTCCAGCTACTTAATCTACCATTATACTGAAGCCGTAAGGTTTTACGGGCATTTCTCCGCGTGTTCTTACGACTCCCTCGGGATTGTAAGCTTACAATTAATTCTAAGCTATCACGTAGTCTATGTTCAATTAAAGAATGCTTGTTTTGTGAAACGTTTTGTTAGAGAAATGTTTAAATTAATTCAGTTTGAAAATAAGTTCTCTAGTTTTGATTATTTATTAAAAAGACATTAATAAAAATGATCTGTCCAAACTATTAAACTATTAAAACTTTCGTAAGACATTTCACTATACTACTTATAAAACGGCTTAACTCACTTGTAAATCGGTGTCAGTACCGACTAGTTTCGAGCCCATC
>JAODUI010000023.1:8203297-8226079 GCA_027563995.1 Papilio gigon
CTCGGGAGGAGCAGGCGCGCGGGCGGCGCGGCTGGCGGCGGCGCTCCGGGCCGACCTGGCAGCGCGCCGCCCCTACGCCGCGTACCTCGCCTCCTGCCGCGCCGCGCTCGCGCACGCACAACATGACCTGCGAGCGTAAGTTCACAATTGACTAAGAAATAACAGAACAAAAGAAACACTTGTATTAACATGAAAAATATAACCTATAAAACTCCCACAGCGATCAATTAACAATTTTGGGTACGGTTAATAATTTTCCGAACAAAAAATGTATTGAATTTCTTGGTATCAAGTTATACATAAAGAAATTTTTCTCCCTTGACGAAAAAAAGTTTAAAACTGGCGCTATTATTTTTTTAAGCTAATTCTAAAAGAAGACAATTTCTACCGTATGATTTTAGTATATTCCATAATCTTCAGTCAGATAAAGTTGGTGCGCGAGGAGTGCGCGGCATGCGCGCGCGCGGCGGCGGCGGCGCGCGTGCTTGAGCAGCTGGAGCGCGGGAACGCCCTGCGCCGTCTCGCAAGGCACCACCACGCGCACAACAACCACGCCATCCTCAACGGTACGTAATCTAACTGCTAGATAGTAGCTAAGTAATCTACCAGCTCGACGAGCCCACATGTCAATTGTCGCCTTGTTTACTATTTTTTACTAATTGTGGATATCAGATGGCGAGCTGATGGACGAGAAGGCGAAAAGACTGATGGCCAGCATAAGAGTGATTACGGCCGAGGTGAAAGCGGACCCGTCCTGGGAAGGTTTGTGCAAAAAACTAAAATCAGTGAAGAGGAATTATATCATTGCCTTATTTTTAGCATTGAATTATTTTTCTATAAAAAATTACATAAAATAAATATTCCATATTACACTTTTTAAAAAGTACGCAAATCTACTAAACTCTAAAATCCGTAAGTTCAAGAAAGACCTACCGACTTTATGTACGACGTAATTTCATTCACAAAGTTTCTTATACAACATAGCCTTCTAATTAACATTTGATTACGAAGTTTAACTCTTAGCTCAGTTGTAACTATGACCATGTTGTGAACGCGCGTGCTGCAGGTGCCACGAGCGCGCTGGTGGAGGCTGCGGAGGCGACGGTGGAGCGCGCGGCCTTCGCGCGCCTCTACCTGCACGTGCTCTTCCCCAACGGAGACGGCGACATCGCGCGCGACCAGTCAGTACACTATAGCCCTATCAACAACATTATACAGCCTGATTTCTTAAACAACTTTTTATATGTTTTGAAAACAAGGTCTAAAAGAACTATAAAAAGTCTCGGTTCAAATTCGATCGAGTTACTTAGTAGATATGACTTTAAAGATATTGGTGTGGTGCAGGGTGCTGAGCGAGCACATGCGCCGCCTGGCGGCCTGCACGAGCGCGCTGCGGGCGGGTGTCGCGCCGCGCCATCTCTGGGCCGCGCCCTACCCGCACGCCCAGCTGCAGCTGCGGCACCTGCCTGTGTACCACACGCCGCGCGATAAGGTCACAGCCTTACTCCTATGTCAACTCCTTTAACCTCTTAAAAACTGGCTACTGCAAGAATTTAACACGTTTCTATCTCATTTTAGTATCTTCCCTCTCTCTCATGTAACGAAATGTGCCCATGTCCACCTTGTTCAAATCGCAATTAATGAATCGTTTAGTACAAATGTTTTTATGTCAATAGATATCCTGCATAATGCGTTGCGTGTCATCCATAATGTCCGTGCTGGCGCTGACGGACGGCAGCGCGCCCTCCGCCGACGACCTCACCCCAGTGCTCGTCTACGTCGTACTCAAGGTAAGGCGCTACACAACACCATTGAAAATAAGATCCCGAATAAAGATATAATAGAAAAAAATGCGCCGATGAAAATATTACTCGGAAACTATAAACCATAGACAAACTATATCTTTTGTTAAAACTTGTAACTTCCAAAATATTTCTATTAAAATACGTTTTCTCATACAACTATAATATTGCCACCTAAATTAAGGTAAAAGTCAGATATTGTAATGGCCGTTATGTACGAAATTCGATGTGCCTCTGTTTACTTAATTTAGATTTTCAATCAAAGATTACTATCCCGTTAGTTTGCATCAGCATATTCTTGTTTTAGGTGAACCCGCCGTCGCTGCTGTCGACCATCGAGCTGGTGAACGCGCTGGGCGGCGCGGCGCTGTCGGGCGAGGCGCTGTACTGGTGGACGCAGTTCTGCGCGGCCGTCGCCTACATCAAGACCATGGACTACGTGGGCGACTCCTAGCGCCGGCAAGCGCGCTTGGTACTTACACCCACAACACTACACAGTTACATCAACATGTCATCATCACATACATTGTACTACTAAACTTTTACCTTTCAACCGACCCTACTTTCAGCCGACGTCACGTACAGCAATATGCGACTAATTTGTTCATCAACCGATACACAGATTATTCGTTTCATTCATTCAACATTTACAGATAAAATACCAGAAAACATTCGTCAATCAACCGACACGTACATCACACAGCCAAGCATAGTTACATGTCGCGGGAAAGTATCACTTCACAGCTTTGTAGTGTCGAATTTAAGTGTGCCCTTGCTTCATTCCGCTTATTCATTTTTGTACTCGGAGTTATACAAAAATCTATTTTTTATATCATGTTCCGTGATATTCCAGAGTGCGGCGCTACTGAGGGCTAAATTGGAAATGTACTGGCGCACGTCGACGCGCCGCGGCCGCAGGCACACCATTTAAAACATTATATGTATAACGTGTTAGTATATTTCATTCAAATTAACCAAACTACATACAAACATTTATTCTATAATTAAAATAACAGTTGCAGTCGTCATTTATTTAATGTCAATGTCAAATGTGACTTTTATATGTTTTAATCTGTTTGGTAAAAATAGGCAACGGTTTAAACTCATACAGCCAGGAAAAATACGAACGAAAAAATATTTCACCAAAAAAAGGTTCATTAGCCTCACATGATTTGTTAAATTAGCTTGAATTATAAATCAAGAAACTCTTTAGTGAAATGCTTTTGCTTTAAACTCAAATGTAATCAAGGATCGACTGAAAATTGCTTATTGCATTGAATAAATAATGCGTTAACTGTGCCAAATGGAAAAAATAAACGACTGCAACTGTTGTTCTTCATTTTATAGCATATAGCGTTTATAGCCTTCGATGTCAACGTAGCGGCTTACCACTGAATATATTTTAGATGTCATTTATAATGTATTCTTGTATCGTAGAGTTAAGTCTAATTATTCCAATTGTAGACCTGTAACCTTAATCGTTTTAAAAGTTTATTTTTTATTATTTGCTGATAACATAAAACTTTCTAAGTACTATAACAAAGTAAAGCAACATTTCATAATGATAAGTAAGTAATAATGTATACCTTCTATATTTATAAATATAAAATGTGTACTCCTCTATTTATGTGATCTGTGACATTTACTACTTCGTCACTTGATGACTGTGATTTTAGAAAAAGGTTTGTAACGCTCGCTAGCAGATGGGATTGTATTTTTGGATGAAGTGAAGGAATGTGTGATACTAAAAAATAGAATGGTAGGGAAAGTAAATATTTAGGAGTGAGCTGGTGGGAAGGTAAGGCAGGTCATTGAGTTTTACTGTGACTTTGGTTTCGACTGCTGAATATGTATCGTGTCTCGAAACATTCTGTTTAAAAAAAACATGTGTCAATAATCTCGGCAGTCGAAAGCTAGTTTCTTCTAATGCTCTAAACTATTATCTTGTATCTATTTACTTTTGTATGGTATATTTGCCCTTACATTAAGCCATAGAGGTGAATAGGTGATACACGACTTTTCAAATTTCTTGGCGGCTTAAAGTCTGCGCGCTGTTCTCCCCCACCACCCACTCTCGATTCTCGCGCGATGTTCCGTTCCGCCGAGATATTTGACAGACTGTACTTTTTTATTTGTATTGCTCAATAAGTTGTTTTTAAAATGACTCAAAATATTTCCACATTTGCCTTTAAAACATAATATCGTAGACAAACTGCCACTAGTTAATACTTTCGGAAAGAATCGAAATTCAAAAATCCATGCGCGGTAGTAATTTGAAGAAGCTTTAGTCTATGAAAAGACACATTTTTTTTATTGTCTTTATATCTTGCCTGTGCGACGTTCGTAGACGGTTGAATAAGTAAATTTTATTTACGTTCATAGAAATGTTTTAAGCATCTGTTTGAATATTTGTACGTTATTTTAAAACTTAATTTTAAACCCGGGAAGAAATTAATCTATATTTGTTTGCGTAAACGTTCAATCATTATAAAAATAATTTTCCCCTTTTTTGTTTCAATCACTTGTAGATTTTACAAATTTTATTAAAGTTCATTAATCTTTATTATAAAGATTTTTAATCTGTTGTTTTAAGTTTTAAAAATATTGTTAATTTTTTATCTGTAATAACTATTAAGCTTTACTTTACTGTAAATATACATCACCTGTTCAGTGTATAGAAGCGTACAATTTATCGGCTTACATTTGTGTCAATTTCTAACAGTATTTTCTTTTTAAACAGAGCACAAAATATCAATATAGACGCTTCTTAGGATTAATTGCTTCGATAATTTATTCCATTGTAAAAATAAATATTTAAAGCCGCTTCGTTTTGTTTACAATATTTTATTCCAATAACAAATGTTGGCCTAGTTTTAATGATTTATATAGAGTTAGTAAGATTTTCTTTGTAAACTCGAAAACCGGGCGTGCCATTTTGTTTGTACAAGAACTATTTTGAAGGGGACGTAAAATGTGTTCCCTTGGGCTTGTCTCGAATTTTGAATGTGATGGTTATGTAGGTGCGTCAAGTTGGGTTGGTAGTTGAGTCACGACAATTAGCTAGTTTGCTTTTTATGAAAGCCGAACAAATATTAATCACCAGTGAATTATTTTTCGTAAATATGAAATTATGTATAGATGTCATTCTTCACTTAGATAAAATCGATCAATTTTCGTAGAAATTACATGTAAATTATTTCTAATAAAGTGAATAATAATCAAAATTATTTGTCACATGTTTGATAGTTTGGTTTAATTTTCTTTGACATAATAATCTAAGTAACGTGGACCAATATTTTTTTGTTTATAAAATATTGTCGTGGCTCGACCTTTTCAAATTTTTCTAGAGTACGCACACAAGGACTGATTATATTATGGAATACGTTGCAAATGTATCTTCTATCTTCAATTATATAGAATAAGTTATTTTTAAGAGGTGAACGCAGGTTTCTTTCATAAGTATCAAGCGGAACACAATCTCAATTGTTGGAATCATTTCATGGAGGCGTGTCGATTAACATATCTTTGTTTTGGTTATATTTATTAATGCCATCGTGTATTTATTTAGAGCTTGATTTTCCGAAACATGTTTTGGTTGTTTCACGCATAAGTATACGTAACGTAGAAAACTTCGTTTAGATTTTAGTAGACGACGTATTTATAGCAGTTTCGTCCTACGCCTATCTCGATGTACAGTTAATCAGCAAGTAGAACTCTCATATAACCTATATTGAATGTATACCAATAAAGTATAATCGTGATCTAATTTGAGTTTTATTTGCCCTTTTCATTAAAATTTACTAATTTTTTTTTCCGTTAAATGTGGTCGAAATTCAAATAGACCCCCACTCGTGCGATTCTGCTTGTATTATTTAACGTAAGCATTCAACGCGTGACCGCTGCATTAAAACTCCTTCATTGAGCAACTCTACTCACGCGACGCATCAAACTCTTATCTTGTGATGTAAACAAACCGAGGTTATCAAAGCATTGTTGTCAACAAGAAATAAAACAAAAGTTTTGACGTACACAGTTTATTATGTACTAAATTTTACATTTTTTGATTGACTCTTATGAACAACACCACTTGGCAGCAGCACTGAAACAAACATTGTCCATTAGGCGACATGACAAAACAAGCAATGCACTGGAGCCACACTAGCAGGTAAACAATCAGTCAACATCTAACGTCACGGCATTCAGCAGTAGCAAATAATTGTTTTTAGCATCATTTACAATGTTTACATTTATTGAGTCTATGGCAGACAACAAAAATCTGGTTAAAACTTTTTTTATCTTGTATAAATATACTTGAATGTAAAGTATAAAAGGTAGAAATCAAAATATATGAAATTCTAATATAAGCCACTCGGGTATTAGAAGTAATTTGGCTACAATAATAAAGTGAATATTATACCTTATCACAATGGAGTAAAGCCTATGATCTTGGCCTCTCCTTTTTCTCTTTGTACAGGGCGAGGAGAGAGACATTGGCGACCTTCACCACCTGAAACAAGTCGACACATGTTCAGAGAGTGTGCCTCGTTGTAGACACGTGTCGCAACATATTCATTTTCTAAGTCAGTGTAACTGACATCATCACACTCGGTGCAGCAAAGACTTCGTTGCTTATCTATATACCTTATATCATTAGCTTACCCACCTTAGAAATTTGTCACTAAAATAAATTCATTTAAAATAAACGGTCCATTGATTGTGTTAAAGCTGTTGTTAACAGATAAAAATCAATATGTACCTTGAACCTGACTCCGGGAATGTCACCAACGGCGTGACCCTTACGACCGAAACCCGCAACCAACACTTCGTCATTCTCCTCAATGTGGTTGAGGCAACCGTCCCGCGGCACGAACGCAGTCACCTTCTTGCCGTTCTTGATCAGCTGTACCCTGACGCACTTCCTGATGGCAGAGTTGGGCTGTTTGGCTTCAACTCCACTGATGAAGGAAAAGAAAGTATTATAGTTTATATATAGACTGATTTACAAAAATCATTTAGTACAAGTTTTGAATTGTATTTCGATTACAAAACAATTAGCAATTAATGTAACAGCAGTAAACTAATGTCTAGAATCCACATAACTTCATTACACACACAATATAATAATTATTTATCCCGTCAAACTTCGAAATAACTTGGCGAGTTTTGTATGTAACTGGTACTATTAGCTAGCTACGCGTGATTTACTGAAATGACAATGAATTTATTCTTAAATGCAACTAAAAAGTACAAAACTGCTTTGATGAGAGATGAAATCAATTTCACATGGTCAGATATTAAAAGCCTACCAAACTTTTAACAAAAGTCTGCAGGCTTAGACTGTATTGAATTATTTATTCCCACATGTGTCTGATGTGGATGTGACACTAAATAAAGATGGATATTTCAAAAGCACACGCACACGGTTGTTAAGAATATACACTAATTTTACATAAAAATGACACATAGATACATATTACGTGAAAATCAAACAAGTGTTATAGATATACTAAGACTGAATAATTTGAATTTAACAAAACTCAGTAACACAAATTCGTCCATTGCGTAAACTCAATTAACTGAAAATTACATTCAACATAAACTTTGCGAACTGCAAATGTGTCTTACATTAGTTATTACTTTTGAATAAAATACTTAATATAGTTGTTAAAGTTTTATACACGTAATATTTAACACCTGCAATCCAAAGAAGGCACACTAGAAGTGTTGTCAACAAATTTAAATGGAGCCAAGTAACGACAGTACTGCGAGACTATTGTAAACACAAGTAGCGTAAAATAACGGTTTCCAATGTAAATATGTTTAATGAACCTCCGCGTGCGAGTTCGTCGACCCCGGCGTGCGCTGGTCGTGAATATTTGATCTTCCTCGGAGCAATGTGACGTAGCCACTCGCAGTATTATCCTGTGATTGTAAGTGGACAACATTCACAGGAATAATACCGCGCGCGGACGCGCCCGCCTCACGACCGACGCCGCTCGCCGGTCGCCAAACTCTGGACACTTTCTTGCACTTCAATACGCATGTCTACACACCCGCCAACTTCTCATTAACATTCTTTACGCTAGTACAACACTGATTGACACTGCATTATTCATAACGTTCAACAAGAAGTGTACTCACACTTTTTCCAAGACGATGCCTTTAGCGTGAGATGCACCACCGAAGGGATTAGCCTTCCATCTCGTGCCCATGTGAGCCTTTTTGTAGTCTTTGTCGGCCCATCGTTGCTCGCGACGATGGTTCACGTGCTTCCGCGCGGTACGAATACCACGGGGTTTACCTGAAATTCAAGTCGCCGGTTATCACTTACATTAGAAATTGTAACTGAAATCTTCACGATATTATTTACGAGCAGTTCTCAAAACGGGAAATCTCGATCAGTACCTCAAAATTAATAAAACGTTTATGAGATGGAAATAGATTTAAATAAACACCACGAGAAAAACATGTCTGCGCCATGGCCGACAGACACACAAAATATTTTAGGATAGACATTTTGCTCAGAGTAATCATTTATTTTAAGTAATGTACACCTCCACATGTTGGGAATTAATAAAGCACTTATAAACACAACATAAAACAAAAATTATAAATAAACTGTAATTTCAACAACACAAAACTACTCCTTACCCATTTGGATAGCACGACGGCAATCGGCTACGGATGGGAAAAGAAATAATCAGCCCGTTAACCAACCACCGCTTTCATTTCCACAATGCTGCCAACGCTTAGAAAAGTTTTGTTAAAACAAGTGCAGATTAAAAATAATTTAGAAGTCAAAGCACAGTCACGGAATTTTATGGAATGTTAAGAAAATGCCAGGATAGAATTACTTCGATGTATTAAAATTACATCCAAATGTTAGAAGATTTATTCAATGTTTATGAAAATTTTGATACTAATTTTAGTGCCATATATGTTTTCCTTTGCTTACGCATAACGCATTACACATTGTTGTACATTGTTATAAATTTAATTTAGAAACAACAACAACTGTAATTTTCCAAATTAATAAGTCACATCCATTTAGACTTGTACTTTAAACACTTTAAATAAAACATGTAATTTAAACATTTTGTAATTGTAGACTTTTATGTGATCTGTGCAGTCTCAAGATTTTTCGAGAAGATAAGACAGCTTCCTGTCAATGTCAGCTCGTTTTCTGAATTGTGTCAAAAACTTTTTGATTCGGTTATTGTTTTCTCTGTATTTAAAAATTGTAAAATAATTTAATAACCATTTACCTATGATAAAAATTGGAAAATTATAATGACTTTAAACTTAGGAAGAAAAGACGGCGGACCAGGTTATGTGGGCATCCAGTTTTGTCAAGAATGCAATAACATGCTTTACCCGCGCGAAGATAAAAACAACAAAGTTTTGCTATATGCCTGCAGAAATTGCGACTATAAGCAATTGGCAGACTCAAACTGTGTGTACGTCAACAAAATTATGCACGAAGTAGACGAATTAACCCATATTAACCCTGACGTTGTTAGTGATCCCACTCTGCCTCGTACAAAAGATCATATGTGTCCAAAATGCAACCACAGAGAAGCTGTGTTCTTCCAGGGCCAAACGAGACGAGCTGAGGAGGAAATGAGATTGTATTATGTATGTACAAGTTGTAAACATAGATGGACTGAGTAGACTTTTATTATAAGAATAAATGTATAAAGTCAAAAACCATCCATGTTGTTTTCTTTTTAGCTAGATACATCATTCTTCACTTTGCTGATCATGTAGATTGTGTAAATAATAACAAGGGTATGATGATATTGGGTAGTATATTGTAATTAAATAACAAAACAAATATTTGTAATTATTTATTTAACTAAAATATTAGCAAGCCACATCTGTTCTAATATAACAGTTAACAATTCACAGCCATTGATTAATCAATTAATAATAAAGCACAATGTTATCGCTAACTGCACATTATACTGTACATCTTGTTAACTTACAGTCAAATCAACAACAAAATACATACTAATTAAAAAAAACAATAGCATTGATGTAGTACATAATGCTAAAGCTGAGCTGGCTACCTTTTGCCACACGTCTCATGTAAGTCGTTGCAGTGTGTGTATTTTTTTGTGTGGCAATAAATATATTTTCTTTCCTTCATTTGTTGTGTAACAAAGTTAATGTCATTGTGATATTTGTGAGACACTCGCTCGATTGAAGGACCCTAAGTTGTTCTGATTAGGAAATACTGCTATGTCTTTAACGACTTCATAAATTGACTGTTGTAAATATGGCATGTTTATTACTATTTAAACTATAATCCTTAGAAAGCCGGTATTTTACGTACTTCTTTGATATAACCACGTTAGACATCTTATACTTATACTATATGTAAATAATTTTCTCTCATAATTTGTCAGGCTTATAAGTATTTTTTTTTAATTCTACAAACTAACTTGCCATAGACTGTTATTTCATGTTCAAAATTAATTATTGGACAAAATGTTTTGTGCAATTATATTGACACATTCAGTTCCACCAACTTCCCAAGTTCACTTAAATCATAGTGGTATTGAATGAGTTAAATACAATTTTTCAGTACGCCATATTTGAAAATATCAATAAATTGTAATAGATGCTGTTCAATTTCTTGTTTTTTTCTATGTTTTAATTTTAATCAGACGAAACGCGATGTTGCTTCCAATTGTTTCGAATTCACTCTTGCCAACATTGTTATGTTGGTAGTATTTATAAAAACAATTATTCCAGACAACAGATAACCCTAAATGTATTATTATTTCGTTTTGCAATTTTTCTATACTAATTTTATTAACTTTCACAGTAACAAAATATTATATTATGTTTAGGTACGTATTACAGTCAACTTTGTATAAAATAAATATATATTCAACAAATGTATAATGACTATATTACTAAAACACTAAAGCGTTGGATAAAATTATTTAACAACTATTTATAATCAACCATTAGGGAAGACAAGTTTTGATGGTAAAGGAAGAGCGAAATATTTAGGCCTATTATTAATTATTATGGCATTTCTTATTACTATTATTTTAATAATCTATCTGTGGTATTATTGAAAAGTATTTAGAATTCCATTTTGTTTTATGACGTAAGAATGTGTTAACATTTTGTTTTTCGTTGTATTAATTTATTATCTATATGTAAAAGCGTTTACAATGAATTGTAAATACGTTCTACGTTCGTAAATTCATTGTCAACTATTTTTCTATTGTTATGATTGACGGACGAGTAAATACATACATCGAAATCGTAAGTGAATCCTAACGTTATAAAATGTGTATTCAATTATATTTACTGTGCGTAACAATATTGCTTTAATAAGTATGAATAATTTGTAAAATTTAAGCTCAGGCAAAACAACCAACATTTCTACGTATTATCTATGCACGAAGCTAGTGGAGTTTTTTTTTTATTATTATTTAAATATTTTAAACTACCATTGCTTTATAAACTAGTCGGCTTACGTTGTAATTACAGGCCTTAAATATAATTCAGTAACAATTTTATATACTACAGATAAACAATTTTTCTAATTTATTGTTATAAAATTTGTGAATAGGGCAACACTAGTTTTTTTTTATATTATTGAAATATGTAAAAAGTAATATATAAATTAATCAAAAAGAGAAAATAAACGTATCTGTTTGATTTTTAATTATTTCTTCTGTAATTAAAACAAATTCTTCAACAGAAAAATAATGATACACAAGTTTCATTCTTAAATTATTTCTTCTCTCTTTTTCATAAGCAGTTGACTCTAATCTAATAGCCTTTGTCTTATCGTGCGAATTTCAAAATCGATTTATGGTTAGGCCTTTTTTTTTCACTTATTATACGTGGCATCGATTCTGAGCCGTCTGCCACGTATGGAAAACTGCCGTCAGTGAACCGGCGGGGGCGCCAACTCGGGGAGGTTGTCAGGTAAGGGAGGTAAGACATTTGTCTCGAATTGTCCGGACATATTGCCCGGTGGTGAATAGTTTGCGACGACAATGACCTTACCAGCGCGGGACCTAGCTTTCCCGACACCGAAGAAACGTGTCGCTACCCACACCATTTGCGTGAAATGACCTGGAACGATTTAATTTTTTTTTTAAATCACACATGCATTAGATATACAGTCACTAATTTTCTATTTTATTATTATATTCCCGCCTTTATCATCAGCTTATATCGATCCACTGTAGGATACAGATATTCCGCTCTCAACAATGTTGGTCGCAACATGGTCGACGCAGAATTGAAAAAAGTTCTATTAATAAATATTATCTATGATACTGAGTGACAGTACAACTTTGTCCAGTAACGAGGCCATAAAATCCTTTAAAAAAAAATTAGCTTTCAAAGGGCAAAGGAATTTTTGAAATTCGTCCTATACTGTTTTACTCTTGATAGTATAGGCTACTTCGGTATAGGAAAGCGTTTGTTATCTTTGATCAGGAAGACTGTTCACATGTACCTGCGTTAACATTGGCGTGGAGCACATCTGGCTCCTTGAAGAAGTTGTACTGGCGAACTGCCGCGTACCAGTACGAGGACACCTCTTGACCTAAAAGTTACATCATGCATCTTACGTACAATTTACAATCTCAAAATACTGTAGACTATATTGCGGCAAGTAAAAAACGAAATCTTATATCTAATAGTTTTCTTGTAAAATTAACATTAAAAAACAATCTGCAACTTTATATAAAGAAAATTATTTATAATTAGGTTCTTTTATAAAAAAATGTTATAAAAACAAAATGGAAGGATTTATAATAACATGTTAATGAACAAAAAAATGTAAAACCGTTTCTATAAAAAAAAGAAAAATTGTTAATGGCATAAAATAATTATTTGTTTTTTTTCTCTTTATTTTACCGGTAACATCTGGCTGCAGCGCGCTGACCGGTCTCTGGTATAGATTCTGGCCGACATCACGATCGTTGCGATAGTGGAACTTGTTGGTGTGGGCGAGGTGGTTGGCCCAAGCCTGGGCGTAGTCGCATAGCTACAAATATAATATGACTATGAATTGAGTTTTTATAAGTACAATAGTGTAATATCTCACGAAAGTTTTAATAATTTAACAATATTGTTTTAAAAGAAAGTTCTACTCTGATAAATTAATTGCAGTTAGGTGTTCATTATTTATGATACTATTATATCGCAGTCAGGTTACTTTAGTTCATTCTACACGGTTATATATCGTTACAATATTTTTTTTATGTAATGTCAAAATTTTCTTCATCTAATTTATAAATGTTATAAAATGTGCAGTCCTTACATAACTATGGTTTTGCTGCGATAAAGGTATTTTAAGGAGCGTTCATTTTTATTTGCATCCGAGCTCTACTGTTCGCACTAAAGTTTGGTGTTTTATATCTTTAATAAGTGGATACAGCGGACTGACATTCATAGGATAGTTTTGTTTAACTGGGATGAGGTATTCCATCATCTCTCACAGATAAATATACATACAATATCTGGATACTAGATGTGACTTCTCAAAAGGGTTATTCTAAAAAGCATTTAGGTATATCCATTTAGAGATCCCTAAGATCTTTGATCAAAAAGTTCTGATCATGTACACAAAGGTTTTAAGCTTATTTCTTCTTCCAGAAAATTTTTCATCTTTTACAAAAAAAAAAAACACGGAAAACAATTAAATAGCAGATAAATTGAGAACGTTCTCCTATTTGAATTGGTTTAACAATGAAATTTGTGTTGTTAATTCTTATTGTTATTACCCTAATCTACACACGGCTGTGTAACGTAGGTACGTTACTTATGCTGTGGGTAGGTTATTTAGTAAGGTCAGTCATGGTTACAACAATAATTAGAACTGTTACCTCCGGCGCCATGTAGAGCTGCGGCGCGCCATGCCTCTGCCTGTACACGTTGTGCCAGCACAGGCACTCCGTGATGAAGTCGCTGTCCTGCCACGCGGTGCGCACCTCGCTCCACTGCACCACCATGCTCACAGGTTTCGTTTGCAGCACCTAAATGATACATCACAGATCAGTACTTGTGTTGAACAATGTACGACTTTTTGAGTGATGCGATGCTCGTTCACGTCAAGTATAGAATAGATTTACCACCAGAAGGATCTTAGCCAATGCGGTTAAATAAAAAGGTCACTTTTAACTTATGTACAACAATATTTCCTACTAAATTAGTATTGCCATGCTTTTCTTCTTCATTTATTTTTTTCTCTTGGATTTTTTTTTAATGAATATAATTATCAATTGTTCTTTTTTATTTTTTTCATGCTTACCTTCTTCGTGGTAATGAGGTTATAGCATTAAAAGCGTTTAAAGCGCTTAGAGACCTTTTCATTAAATTTTTACGGCGGGAAACTTTTGTACGAAAAGAAAGAGCGCCCTTTGAAAGTCGCGGGAAAGTTAAAACGGCAGCTCTTTAATTTATAATGTGAGGAAAACGATAGAAAAAAAAATTAAACTGTATTTTTATTAAATTTTTTTGAATAGACTAGTTATTGAAGTTAAATAACATAAGTTTACCGCTGACAGGAAAACACTGCTGAACATGTTTATCATATTAAGCGCTAATAGTCCTTGAAAAGGGTACGGATTTCCGATCATGTGGTCGTGTGTTTGAATCCCATCATTCGACTATTGTCGTGGACCATATCCTAACACAAGCTTCGAACTTAGTAGGAGTGGTAAAAGAAATATTAGTAAATAACAAAAAAACTTCTAATATTTTACTAAAAAAAATCATATTTTATGTATAGAAATGTATTAATAAAACTTCCTAACTATTACACACGAGGTATGTGGGCGTCTGTATAAGCTGGGCTGTATCTGCATATTGCAGGAGGGAACAACAAATGAATTACAATATAACGTGCAGGAAAAGATTATGACAGATTAAAAAATATTTAGGCGTTTGTTAAATGCATACATTTTCCTTACACACTACGAAGTCAATGAACAAATCACACGAACAAATGAACATAAAATTTGACAGTTAAAGTCATTTGGAGAGGTGCTATAAGCTAATTTTAATCGATGATTAAAAAAAATTGTTTATGAATTACGTTCGAATTTCGAATCGCGACCAATGAAAAGTCTCATTAAACTTTCACATGTTTTAAGTAATTACACTATTAGATCTCTCTCTATCAGCCCTTATCTGCCCACTGCTGGACATATGTCTTTCCTAATGCCTTCCACAGTATGCGATCCACCGACTTACGCTTTCAAAATGCAATCATAGAATACACATTGATGAAATCTGAAAACGAAGTCAAACCTCATTACCATTATACACAAAGCTAAATGTTATTTACCACATTATACCAAAATCTAAATTTTATTGTAAAAATATCAGATAAATTTCCAATATTTTAATATTAATTACGTAGTCTCCGTCCCAGACGCAGTGTCCCAGGCGGACGCGCGTCAGCCGAGGGCTCCGCACACAGCGCTGGTGTAATGAGATAAGGTTATTATATTTAGTTAATTTCTTAACGCTCATATGAAAAAACTTTTAATTAATGTAAGTAGATTTTGTTAATTCACTATTTCCTTTACCACTCCAACTATGCTTGTGTTATACTGTATACAATAGTCGAATGCCGGGATTCAAACTCTCGACCACGCGATCGGAACCCGTACCCTTAACTATTGTTTCAAAGGCATTGAGAGTAGCTAATTATAGTAGAATGTTATATGTTCATTTATACCACAATTTAATTGGCTTGCAAATATACAATTTGCATATGACCCCGTTGGCGTGTGCGTTCGCCGAGCGCCCTTTGAAATAAACTGTGCTTTTTTAGTCTCTCGTATTATTTATAATTGTTGTTATAATTGAGTTAATATAGCCTTTAAAGTCGAAGGTACTTTTAGAGAGGGTTGCTAAGTAACCGTTGGGCGATCAAAATTTCCTATGAAGAAAAGAAAAAAAACTTTGAAAATTAATTGTCATTAATGTTAATGTATTTCTTTGGTTAACTGAACAGTTAAATCTAACGTGTGTAGGCAGCATCTTTAACAGTCAGGTGTAGCTTTAAAGAGCAATATTAACCTAAAGGTAACCAAGGTTGCTGCATCAAAGATAGCAAGCAGGTGCCCGCGGGGCCGGCTACTCGGGGGTACAGCAGAAAAAACAGTCAGATGAGTCAGTTGTCAGTTTTGTACACACATAGGTTTGATAAAATTGTGTGGCTGAATGCTGCTCGCTTGCAATTAAGATATGAAAACATTTCTTTCCAGCGCCCGCCTTGTAAGTCAGAAAAGGTCAAGTTTACACAACTACTGCTTTTATATTAAATTTTTTGTAAGATACCATAGATCTATAGAAATGTATAGACACGTCCATGGATTTTTTTTTTAAATAAATGCAACATCTCTCGTTGTGCATTATTAAACAATGTTTATAGAATGTAGAATTTAACAAATTTTCGGTAAGAATTGATATAAAATGTTCACGATGTTCTTTTGTTAAAAACTTGTGCGAAAGAAATTCGAAAATAGGCAATTTAATATTGAACGTGCTTTCACACTAATTAGGGAGCTTTAAAAAATTATACCAAATCAGTTTACCGTGTACAATTTATTTTCCCTTCAAATATTAACGGTTATCTTTACAATTAATAAAAATTGAGTAAATTTGCACATGATCAATAAAAACCTTTGTAAAAACATCTGTGCGTTAATTTACGTTTGTTCAGAATAATCTGAAACGGTTAATTATTTTTTGAAACCGATAAAACAATTATTCAATAAAAGTAAGCAAAGCAAGCAAGCAAGATTTAAAGTAAACCAACCTGACGTGCTCAGTATAGCGACCTCTGTCGGCCGGTTCATTATAAACGTAAATTATGTTTAAATTGGCTCGTAGGTAAAGCTGAATTGAAAATGCCCGCCTCCGCGACCTTAGCTTTATATTTTACAACATTAAATTACATTCTTTGTTTGAGATTGAAACCTCGGCTTTCATTGTTTTATATTTCATACAACATATTTACATATCGTGGTATGGACATGTTATGTGAAGACATGATGAAAACATAAACAGAAAGGTAATAAGACTGAATGTGAATGGCTAGAGGAAGACCGAAGAAGGTGTGGATTGTGTGAAAGATAAGCGTAAGGGTGTCGGTTCAGGTATGAAGGGTTAACATAGATGTATGGATTACTAGTACATATTTAGCCGACCTACCATAGGGAAAAGGGCAAATATTATAAAGATGAATAATTTGTTAAGACCGTAAATCTTAATTACTAGTACATGTGTTGAATCACGTTTTGCAAAACTCAACACGTTATATCGTAGCTTTCATCTACGAGCAGCCTACGCATGTCGTAGCATCTATGTAGCACATGCCGTTGGCTACGGTTCGATTGTTCAGTTAAAAGAGGTGAGTGAATTATATAAGTAATATATTATTTTAATGTTTTTGTAGAACAATAATGTTTATATAGTTACATCCAATGACATTACGTACCTAAAATGATTCTGTTAAATTTGTGAAACAATCGTTTCCCGCGAACACAACAATAAATGTGATAAAATTTAATCAATTCAGCTTCCGAAGCAGGATAATTAAAAACTAATTGGAATGAGCTCGCGGCAGTGAACGCTCTGTTCGGGGAAGTGTAGTGCGCGAGGGAAATACAATTAAATTGATCAGGTTTAAAACATTTAAATAAAATGAAAATAGGGTTGGAATAACTACATAAATGTTTGTGAATTACTAACCAGTCTATACATTTTTTTTTAGATAAGAATAGCAGATTTTTGTTAATTTACTATAACGTATAACTCCAACTAAGCTGTAGACTTGTGTAAGGTTTACAATTGTTGAATGGCGGGATTCGAACTCTCGACTACGTGATCGGAAATTGGTACCCTTAATCATTAGATGTTCATTTATTTAGATAGTAATCTTTTTCTTTGGTATATTTTGGTGAGAACCGTTTCGCTGTTTTGAAGATACTTAATAACAATCAGCACACTATACGTCCGCACTTAGGAGCTCGGAACCTACCCTATTATGAGGAGTGCCTAGGAAATAGTCAACCACGCTGGGCCATTGCGTGTTGGTTGCCTTCACACATATATTTGAATTTCTTCACCGATATGTGCAGGTAAGAAGTGAAGAGTATGATGTAATAATAACTAATATTATATGTTACATGGCTATATTTTTTTTATCCGAGAAAAAAATTGTTCCTAATTTAAATTCAATGAAAATTTGTTACTCAACGGAGTTGAAATATAAAAATTTGCCCGTGCTCCGACTGGTCGCTTACGTAAACGTAGATGTAGCGAAATAAAAGAACAAAATGTGGAAAAAAATAACCTTTGATATTTGGTGGCTTCGAAACTACTGCAGGCATGTCACGTTACGCAATCGGCTTTTTATAAAATAAGTTTTTTTTTATATTTGCTATGAAATATTGTTAACATTACATTGCGAGAAAATTGAGTTTAAATATGGTAAAAAGGTCACTGTTTTTATTTATAAAAGAAGTGGATAAAATAGCGGCGAGATCACAAAGGCGATCAACGACGCCCATGGACATCTGCAATACTAGAAGAACTACAGATATATTATATATTCGCCAGATGTCACCCGCTGCTGGACGTAGGCCTCCCCAAAGATCGCCACGATAGGTCCTCGGCCCGTACCCATGATACTCCCGCAACCTTGACCAGACTGACTCCTATCTGCCGTACACATATTTTATGGTAAGCTGACGACAAAAGAATGAGAACAAAAGAATGGGAGAGATTTCGAAATAATACTTTATGCTTATCAAAGTACTTACTAGTCTATAATGCAAGCTTAGTAATTTTGTCTCTGTGTCTGGACACGACTTGAATTAACTGCGGGCTTCTATAAAATGTAGTGGACCGTTACACTTGATGCGCTGGTTTCAAGATTTGGACAGCGGCCAAATGCATACGACACGAGAGAATTCCATTTTATTAAGCTTTTATTAGATTAAGGCTACGTGTGTAATACGTGCAAAGTTATTTGAAGAATTAAAAACTCACTTAAAAGATATCGTGTAACTTAGCTAGGTCTTATGAACATCGATACTGGCAACTTGTTCCAATCAATTAAAAAATGTAGTCACACTGCCAAGTAACTTTAGACATTTTCTATATTTCAACCTATCGATTTAAAAAACAAACTGGCATTCTTCCAACGTCATTTTTAAAAAGCTAAAACATAATTATGTAACTTTAGCATCGTATATTAATTGAAACAGATAATATTTGTTGCAAAAATATTTTAATATCAACTAAATATCATTTTAATAAAATTATATGAAGCTATAAAGTAATCTCTATTCACCCCACTTCAAGTAAATATTAAAATAAGTCAAGTGATGTTCCGTACTCATAACTGTATTGTTTTTAAACTAGTACGTACATTAAGGCCGTATGCAAATTTTAGTGCTACGTAGCGATGACGTCAGCAACCAACCATTGTGCTGGCCGCATTACTGCCTTTGTCATATTGTATTCAAATGTTCGTATTATGAAATGAAACATTTCAACAAACGAATAAATCGCCCTAGTTGAATTGTCGTTATTTTAACTGCTATGTTATTTACTAAACGTATTAAATACTAAAGTACTAATAAAAATGGCTTAACTCACGTGTGGATCGGTGTAGGTACCGACTAGTTTCGGACCCGTCGGGGGTCCTTCATCAGGGTGAGTGAACTATAAAGCTGTACTCTACCCTATAGTTCAATAGTAGTGGAAGTTTTTAAAAAAACAAATTCATAAGAATGTCTCACGAAAGTTTATAAGTTCATTGCAAGTTCTTAAAGCGAAGTTTGGATAAATACTTGTGTTAACCGTTTTATACTTAGTCTATATATCGTTCGTGTAAATAACAAATGTTTAAATGACTCTTTAAAATCACCTTTTTGTGAAAGTAAATTATTAGCAGGTTTTTATTAACTTACTAATATTTCTTTCCCCACTCCAACAAAGCTCTACGCTTGTGCTAGGTTATGGTTTACAATAGACGAATGGCGGGATTCCCTCCAGGTGGTCCGACGACTTAGTTCGGACGGCGGGAAGTCATTGGATGCGGAATGCGGAGGACCGCATACTATGAAAGGTATTTGGAAAGGCCTATGTCCAACAGTGGGCGAACAATGAATGGCTGGATTTGAATTCTCGACCACGTGATCGAAAATCCTTACCCTTAACCATTAGGCTATAGAGGATAAGTTATTAATTTCATAGTATGTTCAGTTCGCCGAGCTTATCACGCTATATTCATAAATGTTGAAATTGATAACTCTCTCACGCTAAGGTCAAAGTATTTGAAGTTCGCCGATTTTATATTTCTATAATATTTTGCAATGTCACAGTCAACCTTATACAAAAGTATTATAAGTCACACAAACATTGAACCGTCTAAGATCTCGAGTTTTAAAATATATTCATTTCATGTTTTAAAGTTAATAAAAAATAATTGCTTCAGTGACTATATATCTTTTTAGTCTGTTTAAGCAACCATACACGTCGTTAAATTTTACATTACTTTCATTTCGAGACGGCGCTCGAATAACAAAAGATTTCATTTCGACGTAGCACTAAAATGGTAGAAGAGGCATTGTTTTTCTCCTCATTTTCTTGTTATATAAATAGCGTCTTATAAATAACTTTATGATGAATTAAACATATGTACACGCTGTATAAATGGGTGAGGTCTACGTTCAGTAGTGAGCACATTAGGCTCTTAATGATGATGATGATGATGATGATACGCTAACAATAATTGTTAGCAAGATTATTTAAGTATGTAAGGATGCCTTCAACTTCACATTTGAGTAACTTGTATCTAAGTTAACTCGATTCCAATTTCGCATACTTCGTCGCGGACTTAAAAAGTTTTTTGTTAATTTATTATTATTCTTAATTATTTCACTATTTCAACTAAGCTCTACGTTCGTGCTAGGATGTTATAAACAAAAACGCTTATAGTATTATTAATTTACACCCTCAGGATGTCTAGTTGCAGTACTGAAGAAAAACCAGGTTACGGGGTTGACAACTTTATTCTTTTCCAACAACCTCGTCGTCCGACCGCTCAATTCCCAATGTTCATCCGACCTCTTTTTCTTCTACCTCCCGATATCCAATCGTATTCGCTACCAACTCGCAAACCAAAAAATGTTTCAGTACAAAATGATATTTGAAAATAATCAAATCCTAACAATATGGTTTACAATAGTGGAATAGCGTGACTCGAACTCGCGACCACGCGATCGGAAATCCGTACCCTTAACCATTAAGCTATTGGTGCTTCATAAACCGATCAAACTTTTATCAAAATTTTTCATATCTTAGATATTACACGACTATACTTAAGTGAAAATCTTACATGTATAAAAAAAGTATAGAAGGAGGGTTCTTCAAAGGTTTAGAACACATTCTGGGATAACACAAACACTACTATTTTTTTAATCCGCACGGACAGAGTCACGGGCAACGAATAGTACGAAATAATCCTTCAATGTCAAAGTTCTGCTTGGAAGATATTTTTTCTTTATTAATACGGATGAAAATATGCCAAAATCACGTACCGCGGTATACTCGCGGCCCAGGAGCAAGGGGCAAGGGACAAGGTCACCAAATATTGGGTGTAACAGGTCAGGGACACGCCGCTCCGCTTCCGATGGTACGATGTCAAAGAAATATGCCATTCCGAACATGAACCTTGACAAAATGCGTAACTAGCTACGAGTTATTGTTAACTGATTCAGTCTTGCTTGACTTAGTATAGCCTTCGTAGGCTATTTTGTACCTTTTAAAATACTCCAAGAAATGACAAAACTAAATATATAAGTGATAGGAAATAACAGCAACAACACTTGTTCAGTGCCTCAGTTCAGACTGTTTTATTCACGTCGTGTAGAGATGGCGGTCGGACGCAACCGATCGTTCCATTTCACGCATGGTGCGTGTGCATACATACATACCACTAAGCATGGATCAGATGATTAAAACTTTCGTTTACAATCATATTAAATCAGTGAAAACAAAATTTTTTAAGGGTAGTCTATAAAAACTGCAATGTAAAAATTAATCTATTTTAAGGCGTAAACGTAACGTAGGCGATTGGGGACCAGGAGTGTGGGTCGTCCTCCCTCCAGGTGGACCGACGACTTAGTGCGGACGGCAGGAAGTCGGTGGATACGGAAGGAGGACCGCATACTGTTATAGGCATTGGGAAAGGCCTATATCCAATATTGGGCAGACAAGGGCAGTTGATGATGATGATGATGATGAGGATAATGTGAGGTATCTGCGGGCTGCACATTCGTACGCTAAGACACAACCACCTACCTTGACCAACCACCACCTAATGCCCCACCGACCCTCAGGTCACAAATGAACACGGTGAACAATCACATCCATCATCAATCTAATATTCTTATGAGCTGTTATAACGCGATTTTCTTATAGATATAAGTTTTATAGGCGGGGCGGGCGGGTGACGCGCCGCCATCTAGCAGCCTCACTATTGGCTCGTCAGTTCACCTTTGCTTCCAGCGCTGTCGCTGGCGCAAGATACTGTCGCGTACAAAAATTGAAGGTCTTTAATTTTACTGTACTGTATTTTTACTTAAATAAAAATAGCAGAATTACTCTAATATATTTTTATTCCTCAATTCTATTTAATATTTTTCAATATATCAACCATCATCAGAGCGTCGGTGGCGCAGTTGTTAAGCGCTTGACCGGACCGGACCGCACTCGACATTGTCCAAGTTCGATCCCCGCCATTTACCAATGTGTTTTTCAATTATCGAATTGCATATGTACATTATCCGACGCTCTTACGGTGAAGCAAAACATCGTGATGCCTGCACATATTTGGCGAAGAAATTCAAAGATATGTGTGAAGTCAACCAACACGCACTGGGCCAGCGTGGTTGACTATGGCCTAGTCACC
>JAODUI010000023.1:8226818-8237512 GCA_027563995.1 Papilio gigon
GATTGAGCTCAGAAGTGCTAACAGGCAGCTGGAAGAGAAGTAAGTAATGCACATCATTGTTATGTCATATATCTCCTAAAATATCTTAGTAGAAGAAGGCCCACTCTAAAGATTTACCAGTCATGTTACTGCTTCATTTAATAAAACAAAAAATTCACAAATTTTCTTCGTTGACCAAAAACTCGTGTTCGGTATAAATTGTTAATTTATTTTTCCTAACAACGAGTTATTAATTAAAATTTAACGGAGTAGTAATACATAAGTCTGTTAGTATACGAGGCACTTGACATCGTTCACTTTATATTCTGTTAATTTTACACACGTTTGCGTTCACTATGCTAATATATATTATTTTAATTTACGTTAGTAACTTATCCAAAGCTCATGTTGTACCGACTCAAGTATTTTATTTACTCTATAATTACTGTTAAATTTACATGAAAGTAATATTCAGCTTTTGTATTATTTTATCTTTATTTTATTATTTTTCTATCAATGCATCTTTTATAATACGTTAATCGAAAACTTGAAAATCAAACGAACAAATGAAAGTGAAATTTGATTTCGGTCGAGAATTAAAAAAAAAATTATGTTCGAATTTCGAACAATGGCCGACTGTTAGTAACTATATAAAATTTAAATAAAAAAAAAATTGAAATTATTTAATCGTTATAACAAAGATACGTTGTGGGCATTTGTTGTGTTAGTTTCTAGAGCGGGCGATAAAGTTTTATTTCTTGTTAGACTTTTACGACATACTGTTATCGGACGAGTGAAGGGTCACGTCCGTCCACTCGCATTGGAATCAATAGAAAGCTGGCAACTACACGCGAACGTGGTACAAAAAACTATTGAGTCTTCTACATCGTCTATGGTCGAAAGACGTACGTCATTTAAGCAATCTTTTTCAGCATAGCCATAACAGAGCTTAGAATGGCCAATGATTTAGGGTTTTAAGCGCCAATAGCCTAATGGTTAAATGCACTGAAATTCTATAGCTTAGTTGGAGTGGTAAAAGAAATACTTGTAAGTTAACAAAAATATTTTAATGATTTACTAAAAAAAATGATGACTCACCTTTTGTAAAAGCTTGGGTCTGTTGTCGAGCTGTTCTGGTTTATCGTTCTTCGAGTGGTCGTCGTTTCTTGAATGCCTACAAATATAAAATGATATTTACAAATGTATGTTAATATTTACTATGATTGATGTACAAGAACAACTGAAATATGATGTATACCGTTTTAAGAATATCTTATATTAATGCATTGACACTTAATTCTACACTCAGAGTCACTTCATCTCTACGTTACTTCGTATATTTGTACAAAAAATCTCTATTAACTAGTTCAGTTAAATTAAACTACAGAAAGTACAACATTAATGATATTTAAATAATTAATATTAATGACCAACAATAGGTTATACACAGAACACTAAACAAGCGCCAATAGCCTAATAGTTAAAGGTACGGATTTCCGATCTCGAGGTCGAGAGTTCGAAATCCTCAATTAGACTATAGTCGTAAATAATATCTTAGTACAAGCCTAGCTTAGTAGTTATGGTAAAAAAATACTAGTGATTTTTTTTCCAACTTTAAAAAAAAGAAACGAATTACAAAATCAAAATGTGAATTATCCAAACCCGTTACTTTGTATGCATCGTCTAACTTAAAACGTCCCTGAACTTTTACTTTCCTTTCACGTTTCGCCAATGATTTAATCCGGAGAAAAAAAAAGTTTTTTTTCGGGAATGAATCGTAACATTTCGACCTTGAATTTAAAATGAATCGATTCTTACAGGGACAGAGATGCCTGCTTGGTATTCAGAGGGATTGTACCACGAAATATCTCCTCTATAAATCTATAATTGCAGTTACTGAAGATTAAAAACATCATAAGATTACCTAACACTCGTACTATTGCACTCACAATTAACTCTGGGTAAGAGTTAACAATTTTATCATAGTTTTATATCAACTAATATACCGTTCATGCACTTTAGTACTCATATCACAACACGCGAACGGTTTCAGTAATTGATAGTATAATCTTAAATTGAAATTTAATAAGAATATAAAAGAAATAAGATTTTTTTGTTCATAATAAATTTAGTAAAATTATTGTAGAAATGTGTTTTTTTACTGGCTGAAAGACGCGTCTCCGACGGCGCAAATTAAAAGAAAAACTTAATTATTAATCTGTATTGTACATATGTCAAAATGTCAGTGAAATCCATTAAACTGCTCTGCATATATGTAATATAATATCCTTCTAAATAAAGTTTCGCGTATATTTGTAATTATTTAATTTAAAAAGATAAATGTCCGTTGAACCCTTGTTAATGTAAATCTTTATAATCGTCGGCGATGCGTGTTCTGTGGCAATTGACGGCACGCTATACCCCGAGCTCCAAGGTTGATCACATGCGAACTGTTGCCTGTTGATTTTTTCATTATTTATAGACCTAATTAATTAAATTGCTGGTCGAATACGATTAACAAGACCATAAACACAATAGCATATTAAAAATCTTGTTAGATTTTACAGGATTTTTTCAAATAGCCAATAACTTTCGTTATTTTATTAGATAAATTTAATTTTAAAATTAGAATCGATTATTAAAAGATACGAAAGCAATTGATAAAAATGGCGGGATTTTCAATATCTTCGTTGTCTGTCATCTCGACCCTTGTCAGAAGCGGGTGAAGGTATAAAAAACATTAATCATCTTGTGTCCTTCGTACGTGTTACTTGAATTTTATAAGTAGGTCACCCAGTTTTACGGCAAACATATCTATTTGAAATATCTTTATTGTTCTACCATACCTCAACCTTATCAAAGGTCTCTTTATTTTAATCATCTTGTGTAAACTGAGAAAACAGGGCTCAAAGAAATGTATAAAAATATCTATATTTAATAAAGGTAATGAGAGAGTTGCAAACATGTTTCTGTACATGGTTTTTTTATACCGGTTTTCCGCGTGAACCTCTAACTTCTATATGTCAGAGTCCTCTCTGCTCTTTTTTATTTGTTTGCCATTTTGTTATAAAGTTGTACATGTATCTTGACAGTGAGAACTCAATACATTTTGGATTTGTCCCTTTTCCATATCATTCGTGACGTCACGGTTTTCTTACATTATCTTTAAACAGCATATCACCTGTTTATTTCATCAACCCGTGCTACGAAAAGAGTTACATATATTAAGAGATCTCATGGGACATGTAGGGTAGGAAATTGCTGGAGTAGAAGCCACGGTTGGGGACCTGGAGTGTCGGGCGTCCTCCCTCCAGGTAGACCGACGACTTTGCGCGGATGGCAGGAAGTCATTAGATGCGGAAAGCGGGGGACCGCATACTGTAGAAGGCATTGGGAAAGGTCTTTGCCAACAGTAGGAAGACAAGGGCTGATTATGATGATGATGATGACAGGACATGTGACTATTTTAGTTTGTTGAAGTATTCCTACAGATTTGGTGGTGGTTGGCATTGTCGGATTGTGACACGCACCTGTCGTGATGCAATAATGCGGGCGCAACCTTCTTCCTGAGGTTGGCGAGCGCTGCGAGCTCCTCACGTTTGCGGGACGGCGGCGGCGCTCCGCACAGTGTCAGCAGCGGCGTCGGCGCCGGCTGCGATGCCCGCAGTAAACTAAAAACATGTAGATAGATTTTTATATAATAAGATTACAAATATGTTGCCATCTTATGTCCTTAAATAGTGCAGCGATGGCTGGTCGTGGCCATGTGCAATAAGTTGTAAAGTTGCGGATACATTGATCATTGTAAGTCGCTAGCCGCACTTAAGCCCGCTAGACATCTTCAAGTATAACAAAAGCAATGTGAAAAGACACCAGTTTAAGCAATAAATAAAATCAAATTCTTTTATAATTGTATCATATGCCATTTTAAAATAATTCTCCTAGTAAATTAATGATAAAGGATTAAAATATTTCGATGCGTCCTTTGTTTATTTGCGTGAATTAAATAGACAATATTGTGTAGACCGTAGTTATTACAGACAATGAGAGTTGCTGTGGACTGAAAAATAATGATTTTAGTGAGTAAGTTTCGTTAGACAATATAAAATAAAGAATACTAACCGTTTCGAGACCGGCGTCCTCTTTGAAAGAAGAGTGTACTCGTAAAGATTGGAACTCGACGGATTTGGATGTAAGGCAGGCGTCGGTGGATAATATGCTTCATCTTCTTTGTAATTATTATTCACTAACACAGATTTTAAAGGCAATAATTCGACGTTCTCGTCGACACGGCGCTCGCGTGGCGACGTCATAGCGCGGGAGGCATCGTGCGCGACCGCTGGCTGCTTGCAGCCTACTGAAAGATGCGGCCTTGAAAAAGCTGCAGCGTAGTGTCGGGACTGAGATGAGACGAATCCTGTGCTCATAGTGATTAAATTAAATGATTCCTGCTAAAAAAAATTTAGCTATGCCTTTTTCCAAGTTCTCAAATAAAGACAATTTTGCAAATATTTTTTAACAGGCGCGAAACATTTTTTTAAAATGTTTTTAACAAGTTTCTATTAAGTTGACAATCAAACTTTTATCAAGTGAATCTATCACTATCAGTGAAATTACAAATTTATCAAACAGTCGATAATTTGTTATTAAATTGCGAGCTATGCTCGACGATGCCGTAATGGTTTTTATTACAAAATGTCCCGCTACATCCCTAGAGCTGCGCTACCCGGCCGCACAAAGCGAACCCCAGGCTCGCATGCGCACTGCGATTTGCTTGTATCAGTTTTGAGCTATCATGCAATTATAACAACTTTTGCTTTATTTGAAAGTTGGAAAAACATTTTATTAAAGCCAATATTATACATTTATAGTGGTTAGATATTTAGAAAGGAAGCAATTCATAAGATGTTTTATTCGCTATTTGATTTCATACTTTCGAAAATCCATCTTATCGTATCGTATCGAATATTGCAACAGGAGTAGCTTTCCCCTTGACTTTTAATATGTTGAAAGGTTATGTGACATATATGTATAATAGACCCGTGATTTTACTGCCTATTAACAGGAGCAAAAATATCTTTCGTTTACATTAGATGGGACAAATGGATTTTTTCTTACTGAACAGTGATTTGTTACAATTGGAATAATTCCGTAAAACAAAATCTTTGTCATTAATTTAGCAATAACATGGCAATAATAATTTTGACTCTTGCCCGTCACTATCTGTCACTTGCAGATTCATTTTGTTTTTAGCAGTGTTTAGCATTTTAGTTTCCTAACTTAAGTTACTGATAGAAAGTATTTTTTTTCGAGCAGTAAACTAGGACTAGGACTATTTAAAGTAAGGTTTAATAATAATTTAATGTATATAAACGCAGCCGTACATTAAGAATATAAATACTTAATAACTTATTTGCAGTACAGAAATATTAAAGGTAAATTATTAGTTAAAAGTTATTAACAATATATATATATTCAATTAAGCATAATAAAATCCAATCTTCTTTAAAATGCAGTTTTTTACATTTAATTATAGACAGTGAATGTAATGTAATAAGATTTTACTTGAAATACACACACTCTTACAACATATTTCACATAACCTAGGCCAGGTTGCACGGTGCGGCTTTTAGACATTTAGTCGAGTATGAACAAAACGTGTTTATAACCTTAATTGCTCATTTTCATGTTACAGATGGAACATGGGGATGTATCACCTTTAAATAATTGTCAGACAAAAGATGCTAAAAGACTATGTATTTTTGATGTTGGTGCAAAACTGAATACACCAGGTCAATATGACATTGGTGGCACATATACTGAAGATAAATCAGATCTATGGTTCTTTTGCTCTACATCATTGTGTCCTGGACATCAGTATCTACTCAATATATTTGTGTGCCATAGAAAACCAGATATTATATCTGTAGGAATTAGCACAAGTGATGTATTAACATACAAGGTTAATATTGGCAGTGTAACAAATAATGTTTTACCCAATTCATTGTCATGGCAGACATTAAGAGCTGTGGAGGCTGGGGAAATTAATTACATAAAATCTTTTTGTTTCAATGAAATGGACATTGTGAGGATGAAATATGAGACTTTGATTGTACCTTTAAGTATAGAATGTGAACCAAAGTGTTTAGTGTCAGATAGTGTTATAAAAAGAATAAAGCTCAAACATGACTTTGGGGAATTACTATCTAATGAGGACAATAAAGATTTTGAGCTTAGAACACAGAGTGGTAAGGTCTATAAGGTTCACAGGCTTGTATTAGCAGCCCAAAGTCCAGTATTGAGAAGTGCACTTAAAGACGTAAATAACAATTCACTATTTCTGGACATTTGTGAGAATGATTTAGAACTACTTGTACAGTTTATGTACACTGGAACAATAAAAAATGTATTGGAAAAAAACTGTGTACAACTATTAGAAATGGCTGGTAGATTTGAATTAAGAAGCTTGTTCCTTTTTATGCATGATGTTGTAAAGAAACAAATAACAGTTGAGAATGCTATGGACATTGCTGTAATATCAGAGAAATATAAACTAGATGATATGCAAAGAAACATATTTCAATTTATCAAAGAACATCCACAAGTCTTAAATACAGAGAGTTGGAAAAAACTGAATGATATAAATTTAACAAAAAAGCTATTGGAAAACATTTATAAGGACAGCCTATGATTGCAACTATATTAAAAATCTCATCATTTTTCGATATTTTAAGTGTAATTGTTTTATTTGTGACCATTGTTTTCTTGTTAAGGCTTTTTAATTTATGTAATATTTTTAAAATGTTATTAAAGATAATTGAGATATTTTATATATCGTTTTGCTAACGTTTTTTAAACTGCCTCCTCTACCAAATGAAATATTACAAGATGCTAAATGGGAAACCGATTTTCCGTATGCATTACCCCAATTGTATATCACAATTTTGAACAGTACTACGGTTAACAATTTATTGGATTCGAAGATCCAGTTAAATTAATTTTGGCTCAACCACGATAACAATAAAATGGAACATCGGTAGAAATTAAAAGTTTGAACATGACAACATTGGTTTACACATGGCACGATATGATTTATATAGGTAGGTAGATGTATTAAAAGTTCTAAATTTTAATAAATGGTCAATACCCAATTTGACTCATAGTAATCTCGTTACTTTTAAAATATTTGTTGATTTGACCCAGCGTACGCCTAAAACTACAACTTAAAAGAAAATTTTTGTTTCACTGGTGGTGCTACCGCGTAGTTTAATCTAACAATACCATAAATACCATTTCTATAATAAATGTAACAGAATTGTACATTACATAGTGAAATATAAAACATTTTAATTACGTGAAGGTTTAGCATTATACAGTTTAATTATTTTTTGTGTGTAAACACATTTAATTTTTCATAATTTTAACAGGCTTGTCATAGACAAGTTACACCTACACGCGCAGCAAATTGAAATTCTCCCTCATCCCGAGGAGGTACCGTCCCGTCAAGCGTGGCTAATCAAGGCACCAAAAGGTGAGGCTTCTAATCGTTAAATCATCATTTATATCGTGTGTTTGTAAGTGTTTTGATAATATTTTGCGCTGAAATGTATTTTAGTGTTAAAATCTTATAGAAAGAGTGTTGTAATACTAAAATATACATGTGAAAACATTAGAACGCGTTACAATTTAGTGATGCAGTGTTGATTGCAGAGCGTTTCATTTTTTTGTGTTCAAACCAGTAGTTACTGTACGTTTGGTACTTATAAATTGTATCATTTTAGGAAAATGAGCAGCTCCGAGGAGGTATCATGGATTTCATGGTTTTGCGGGTTGCGAGGTAACGAGTTCTTTTGCGAGGTGAGTGTCTTCCGTTCACTTGAGATTATTGTTGTGTTTGCTCTCTATATTGGCTCGACTCCTAACTTTTCAGGTGGACGAGGATTATATAAATGATAAATTTAACCTGACGGGGCTCAATGAACAAGTACCACACTACAGACAGGCCTTGGACATGATTTTAGATTTAGAGCCTGGTAAGTATGCACCATAGATAATGTCGTTGTCAAATTTAATAATTAGATTTCATCCAAATTGTTTATCAAGTCTTACGGAACCTGAAACACTTAATGTACATTATAGATATTAAGGACAAGGTGTTTTAATGTTTTTTTTTTTAAATCCGCATTGGAGCATATTAAGAATGTAAACAAGCACATAAATTGGTTCAAGCTCTTTTTATGATATATACAAAGTTTGGCATCTTCACATTGCTTATCACAATAATTTTTTTTTTTAGATGATGACTTGGATGACAACCCAAACCAGTCAGATCTTGTTGAGCAAGCGTCTGAGATACTGTACGGGTTGATACATGCTCGATATATATTAACAAATAGGTAATAATAATCAATTTTTTTGTCTCATTATGATAGTTCATATTGTACAGGTTTTATTTAGAAAAAGATTTTGTCAACAAAAATAGGACATATCAATATTGCTAATGATATTTAATATTTCTACAGAGGAATTGGACAAATGTTAGAAAAATTCCAAGCCGGAGATTTTGGGCACTGCCCACGAGTATATTGTGAATGTCAAGCAATGCTCCCACTGGGTAAGTCGCCTTTAAACATATTCAGTGACACCAACTTGCCAAGTGACTTCACTATCATATGAAAAAATCATTCTTATATGGAACATGTAAACATATAAACATTTTTAGCATAAATTAACATTAAAAACATGTGTTTTAACATTTGTAGGACTTTCCGATGTCCCGGGCGAAGCTATGGTGAAGTTGTACTGTCCGCGCTGCATGGATGTGTATACTCCAAAGTCTTCGCGTCATCACCATACTGACGGCGCGTATTTTGGAACCGGCTTCCCGCACATGGTGTTCATGGTACACCCAGAATATAGACCCAAACGCCCTGCATCACAATTTGTGCCCCGGTATGTTAAAGCAATTTTCTTTACTTGTGTCATATATATAATCTACAATAAAAACCTTTCATACTATAGGTAATATGATAATGTTTTATTAAGTAAAACAATTTTATTAAAAACATGTTCTCAAAAGTAAGTAACAATGAATATAAGTCCTTTAAAAGAATGTGAAACTGATTTTTGTCTTTTCTAAATAAGGAGAAATTGAATGATTTTTCTTTTAATATGTGTTCTTTTTCTGACCTAGATTGTACGGCTTCAAGATCCACCCGCTCGCTTACCAGATCCAACAACAGGCGGCGGCCAACTTCAAGGCACCGCTGCGGAATCTCTCGTACAACAACGGTAAACGCTAGGGCCGCGCCTCCGCGCGCGACCACGCGCCCCAACTGCACAGTGATACAGATGCTCCCAATACATGAACACAAACCGAGTGGATATACTTTACATGGCCAACCTTCTATGACCAAGTTAATGGGATCATATTAATTGACGACATATTTATAACACTTCATAACCAATACGTTAAAATATATTTTTTTTGTTGTCAAATGTCTTACAAGTTTACATTTTGGCTTGTCATGACATGTAATGTCATGGTTGCAGAGACATTCCAGATAATACTTAATTCAAGTATATTAGTAGTATATTAAATTATTATTTCGTGTGCATCTGTGTGCTATACAAACATGGAACTTGGCCATGTAGGGTAGTTAAAAAATATCTCCACACAACTGCCACATTGTCTGTCCACTCTGTAAATCTGTCCTATTCCTCTATAACACTTAAAGTTACATTTTAATCAACTTAACATGACATAGAATTTGTCTTTAGAACTTTAATTGTTGTTGTAGTCTTACTATTTGTCGTAAGGTCAGTTAAAAGAGGTTACGAATAACAATTATGTAGGGAGGATCTGTATCAGAACACATTAATATTAAGCAGTTAATCTTGTGGTGAGGACAACTAATAAAAAAGGACGGAAATGTTAGTGAGTCATGTTAGTGATGTAAGGTCCTTACAACAGACATAGCATAAATGTTTGATCATATAAATTAGTATGAAATAGCCAAGTATGATTTAGTTATCCATTGCTATCTTGTATAGTTCATCAAACATTGCCCAAAATTCATTTACACAAATCATTTTAATTACAGATAAAGCTTCATTAAATTCTAGGTATTTTAATATAGTCCACTACGTCTTGATAGTAATCTTTTAATCTGTGTCTGTTCAAATACTGTTAAATGGGGCAATGGTTAATTCCGGCTATATATTTGTAGTTATTATATTTATAGAATCGCAACTAAGCTAGAGCTAGGGACTTGTAAGTTTTTATTTTTATATCCGATAACACAAATGGTCCTTTAACATTTGCGCGTTTGTGTCTTGAAGACTTTTTTCCATTATTGTATCGGTTCCAGTAATTATAAATAAATATTATGAAAACTATTGGCCTTTTTTCTTGCTTATCCTGCATGTTAACCGTGTGTTCTACCTTCTGTTGGAAGCGAATAACAAAGTTGTGTGGCGATTGTTGACGTGTTATTGATAATTACAAAACGACGTTTATGCTTTAGCTTTATTGATTAGTTTGATCTACTTAGAGCTCAGTTAGCGATACTTAGCTAGTTGCTATATTAAACTATTAAAACTTTCGTGAGTCATTTCACTACACTACTTATATTATACGTGAGCGACGGGCCGCGAACGCGCGATAGTACCGTTCCCACTCACCCTGAAGATGAGCCCCCGATGGGCTCGAAACT
>JAODUI010000023.1:8253166-8264656 GCA_027563995.1 Papilio gigon
GGCGAGAATGGAAGAGAAGAACATGTTGTGCCGACCCTACATAAAGTGGGACCAGGGCAGGAGAAAGAAGAAGAAGTTAGATGTGACTGACATAGGGCTGTTGTAGTATTGCAGTGTGAGTAACCCATGACAAGGCGGTAAATCTGTTAAGATACAATTTTAAAACGAAACAAACCGTATCAGACGTTATTATATGCAGTTAATATACAGAGTACAGACAGCGGTTATCAATTACTCCATCCTGCGAGATGAATGTGTGGCCATTGTGACAAGATTCCTAACAAATTATAGTATGAACCGACAATGTTAACGGATAGCCAGGTTTAGTTGATATGAATTCTTATCTAGTCTCGACATAAATATACTATCAATAAAAAATAAAACAGACAATACTAATTGTAGCGGCCGGCAAGAATTACGTAAGCACTATGGGGGGCGGGGCTCTTCGCTTAGCTTATTTTTGATGACATGGTCGGTGGATAGTTTTTACTTTTTTTTGCACATATTAACAACCTATACATTTTCTAAGCTTTAAAACTAACGAAAACTCTTTATGACTGCTGCTCATGAACCATTAAAAAAAATTATATTATATTAGGAGAAAAATTCATATGCCAATTTATGTTAAATTAAAACATTTCAGAGCTTTGCTTACTATTGCCCTTAAGGAGGACGGGCGGGGAGAGGGGAGGGGGGGGATAATTGTAATAAATCTGCTTACGTTACACTTGAACGGCCCAGTATCAATGAAAGTACATACAAATATTATCAATGTAAGTCGATCAGTAGAAGTGGGTTAGAAAATTTAGAAAGTATGTTGTAGGCGGTTCTATAACCTTAAGAGATTCAACATTTTAGCACATATGTACTTAATCTGTTCTAGTTACAAAAAGAATCATGCTAGTTCATTCAATGGATTGTAAAGTAAAAAATGCGTTTTGCGTAAATGCGCGCAATAATTGTTAAAAGTAAAAGTATATGAATAATTATCATAAGAATCATTACATCTTTTATTACTTATTAAACGGCTTAATCACGTGTATATCGATGTCGGTACCGACTAGTTTCGAGCCCATCGGGGGCTCGAAACTAGTCGGTTTTATAAGTAGTACAGTGAAATGTCTCACGAATGTTTTAATAGTTTAATTAATTACATCTTGTTTACACTGTTTATTAAGCCTAATAGTATAACCAATTAAAACTTACCCTCTGATTTGGACAAGCAAATATAGTGACTGGGTTTCTTTCCAAATAGTCCATTCTGGCGCAAAAGCCCTGCATCAGCGTCTTCATCATATGTTCTGTTGACAGGCCAATAACCCGTTGGACATTTGGCGACACTCTCCACTATCTGCAGGGACAGCAGAGGCCTCTCGTCGGGCAACGCGCCTCCCAGCGCTGACAACACCTTGGACATCTTCACCTCATTCTTATATAACACTTGTTAATTTTCTATCAGTCTTCTTTGTAGCACCTGCAAAGAACTAGACCAGTGAAAACCACTCACCAACAATTTTTTTTTAAATCACCATCATAATCAGCCATTGTATGCCCACTGCTAGACATAGGACTTCCCCAATGTCTTCCACAGTACACTCCACCTTTCACATCCATTAAATTTAATATTAATAATACTTTCTTCTTGCCGTAATTAACAGAAATAATATTATTATTAAAACAATAAAACTAAATAACTGTAAACTTTATGTAAAAATTGTTTTATAAATTATATTTTTAAATAATGTTTCTCAATACATTTAACAATTAATTTAGATTATAAAATAACATTTCAATTCACTTTTAAAAAAACACACCCAACAGTAGACTTGAAAAATATAAATACAAATAAATGCTCCAAAAAACAAGTTAAGAAATTTGTCAATGAAATTGTATCCAAAGTGTCTACTTAGGGTAAAGGATGTATTCTAGTATAGGGACTGGCTAGGGTTGCTCCCCAAAACATTCAGAGCTATAAGGTTTCCTAAGAGATTAAGCTCATGTGACAATTTAAATGTTTACACCAGCATTAAGAAACTTTATTATAGGAATAAACATTTACAAGATTTATATTTAATCTGCTATTGGATAAAAAAGTTCACATAGGTTTTAATTTTTTTTCTACATAAAATATAACAATACTATAACAGAACCCATCTGTTCTCTTGCCAATAAAATCTCATATACAATAGATTGGTTGCACATAATGCTACAATCATTCAAGTACAATGTTTTGTTAGTATTCATTTTATAATCACAATTAAATCTACAATATAAGAATCAAAATGTAAAACAATTGCTCTCAACCTATTGAGTACAAGGACATTAGGTTTATCTCAATATTTGTAGTGCAGTTTGTACAAAGATATATTCAGTACCAAACAACAGTTTTCTTTCTATTTACAATGTCATAAAATAACTATTAAATGTTTTTAAACTCACCACAAGTGTACTGAATGACTTTGCTCTGTTAGACAATAATCGAAACACAGGATGTTTATGAATAAATAGCACAAGTCAAATCACGTTAAAAATTATTATACTTTTAACACAGAATTACTCACTAAATTTCCTAACATCTCAAAGAGAGATAACTCGTAAAATTACGCCACAAGCGACCGACTTGGCAAAAGTCCATGCTGTAAATTAGGATAGCACACTAACTCAGGCGCATACACCCGAACACTGTTCTCCGAACGCAACTACTAATATTAATTAAAACAATTGGTCCTTTAGATCCCTCCCACCCAGGCTCTATTGCGAACGATGACCCTTCAGAGATGATCTTAGATTACAGCTATTTGAAAAATTATCTTACCGTAGTCATGACAGCGAGCAACGGAATATAAAACACACCCGCTTTAAACAAATCTCTTCGAATAGCACCAATTTATTACAATGAGCCACTTATAACATAAGTGAAAAACCGTAAATTTGAATTAAATAAAGTATTCCATATGAGTAAAAAAACTTTGCAAATAAACTTTATAAGATATTGTTGTATAAAATGTAAATTTTCATGAGCTTTCCATTATTATTCAGATTTTATTTGACAACAAATCGTATCGTGCGAAGTCGAGGCACAAAAGTCAAGTAACCACGGACAACTGACGGACAACAAAATGGTAGAGTATAGATGATGGAAAGGATAATTTGTTGCCATTTCATTAACATTATGGATTGCCTTCGATTTTTCAAGGTATTGTATTGTGAACGTATACAACTACTCAATGCTTTTTAACATCGTGATATGTGATGCTGAAAAATTGATATAGACATTTAACGTAAAATAAATTAAAACACTGGATTTAATTTCAAATCACATTAATTACCTATTTGGAAGTACATAGTGCAAAATGTTGAAATATCAAAGAAGATTGTGTCCCCCTCATGATTGGGGCTCTATATTTGTGATCGTGCAATAATTTACTACAAACACTTAACGACACTTCGTTAAAATTATGACGGAAACGTTCCTAGTGATCTCAAAAGTGGCATTAAATTGAAATAAAAAAACGTAATTCTAATAATTCTTTATTGTATCATAATACATACTATAAGCTAGACTACAATGCAATAACGACACCTAATACTCACAAATAAATTGTCCCAAATAAAGCAATTAATCCGGAACTTGGTGAATTAAATCATAATACAAATCAACTAAATAACAACGTTGGTGAGTCACGGAGCCATAGAGTTTTGAACAAAACAGCATAGCTTTACAATTTATACAATTAATATTGTAATAAATACTACCTACATTACACATTCTTCGACATAATGGACTATGCCTTAGAGTTGCTTTCGTTTTCTTCGTTCGTTTACGTAATCGTACAATACTAATCAACATATCACATTTATTGATTTAATGGTAAAATGGCCTATTCAAGAACTTTAAATGGCAACACAGTCATGTCTGTTGTGCCTGACGATGTGGTGAAATAGGGCGACACATCCGATAAATAATTTCTAGGAATGAGTCCGATGAGCAAAGCTATTTTGGCGGCAATCGGAGCTTTTTCTTCGTCATCAATGATCGTATCTTGGTCGGGCATTACCTGCAATTAATAAAACTCATTTATTTTTTTATTTAATACATCAAAAGTTTATTTAAATATGACGTGAGAATGGAGTTTAACGCAAATGTTATATATGATTACCTTGTCAGCTACATGCTTTTGGATAAGACCATCGCCTGCTATATAGAATGTTGAGAAGCCGTCATACCACCTGTTCAAGAAATCAACGATAAAATAAAAAATGAAGTAGGCATTAATCACATTTGTATCTAATGTAGTATTATGATGCATTTAGTCCAAGGAGTTACAATAGGTGCGCCAAAAAAGAAGACCGGTAAAAAAAAAAAGATTTTTTTTTAATTTTTACTCTTTCTGTCTTATATTTTTCTTACTGCCTTTTATGGCCATTTTCCTGTATTATATTTTCTCTCTCAAAACTCTTAATATTATTTAAACAATTCAATAAATAGTAAACACATATTAATAAATTTAAAAGGGTAGGCAGCAAAGAGTCCAGTGTCAACACTGGATGAGTTGATAAGCCATTTTACATTGGGTTTATAATGATTTTTTGTGTTAATTTACACAACTTACATCTCTTGATCCTTGAATGCCGATTTCAAATCCCAAAGCTTGTATCTCCAGAACATAAAGAACACTTTCAGACCCGATATACCACGGATCCTCCACCTCATTCTGCAATATGAAAAAATAAGTATTACTGATGATCTTAGGTAACATTACAATAGCAGCCACGGTTGGGGATCAGGAGTGTGGGGTGTTCTCCTTCCAGGTGGACCGAGGACTTGGCAGAGGACAAGAAGTTGTTGGATGCAGAAAGCGGACTGCATACTGTTAAATCCATTGGGAAAGGCTTATGTCTAGCAGTGGGAAGACAAGTGCAGGTGAAGATGATGACAATTTTTACTTATTACATAAGACAGCGTTGAAATCACTAAGGCTTGTTGCCATTATATACGTCAAAATATTTAAACTTACTTAATAGAAGAGTCTTCAGGGTGGGCTGTTATTTTTAAAACTTCAAATTTGACGTATGCAAACTTGAGATGACCGACGGTTCGCAGAAGTGCTATCTGCTTGACATAGTGAAATAAACCCCTGGAAACATTCACATGTATTATATTATTTGATTCTTTATTTAAATTTAAATGTTACACAATTAGTTTTAGATAAACTTACACTGTTGTTATTCCTCTAATGTTGTTAACGAATATTACATTTGGATGGTAAATAGAATAATCCAAAGGTTTCACAAAGAGGTTTGGCATCTGAAAATACACATGTTGAAAATTCCAGTGTACATTTACTATTAAAAAATAAAAAACATACTTAGCCGACCAGCAACCCAAAGTGGGTATTGGCCTCTGACACAATTAAAAAACTATGTTATTTGAAAAAGAAGGATTTAGTTCTTTTGTGATTTGTAAAATTAGAATTTGAATGAATATGCAATAAAAAAAAGTTAACACCAACAGATTATAGTGTAATTATTAAAAATCATACTATTTAACTGTACTATACGGTAGGTTCACCCCGTACGGACCCGGTGGTACAGTTGTACGCAACATTATTGTTAACTCACAGTTGTAGAAAGAACATTAAAGACTTTAGTCAGTTGCTCCTCACTGGGTTTCCCATCTCTGTTCCCCTCGCTGGTTGATTGTGCTTTGGTCATTGATGTGGTTGTCGCAGTGCAATGAGCTACTGCATCTCTTTCAAACTCAGAGAAGCAGGTAGGTCCTACATCCTGAACAAATTTATTACATATTATAATAAATGGCTCAACTAGAGATATAAACATATAGACAGTGATTTTTTTTTACAAGCTGCTACAGCTGGATCACGAGAAATATCAACAATTCCATAACATGCCCATGAACATCTGCAATACTAGAACCACAGATGCTGCGCTAATCTTTTACAGAGAGGTATACTAATAATGGTACATTTTCTCGATGGGCAATATTGTTATTTATTATAAATCTTTTTAAATATCTTTGTAACTTAAGGTCACCTGTGACCTCTACAATGCCCTCTCCCATAACCTATTACATTTGACTACATCTAAAAGTGTTCTGTTTAGTGACTTGTAAGATACTTGGAATCACTAATATATTTGACACCATCAATGCAAGCTTTTTTATATAGTTATATGAGATATTTTAAAATGCTTGAACTTACCTCATTGTATTTACTAAAATCAATGTTATTTAAGCTATATGGTATGTCGTTGAAGTTATATGGAATAGCTCTCCGCTCTATGTAATCATCAGAAGTCAAAGCTAACGACTTCATTCCTAAACAATCATTATCTACTTCATAACCAACTGGTTTAACATCTTTCTTAGCTGTCTCATGCTTGGTTGATCGAGACAGTACGAGATTTCCTGCGGCAAGATCAAAAGGATCATAGGTTTCTGTGACACATTTCACCGCATGTTGGCAGCTTGAGATACGACGACTATCCAGGAACTAAAAAGAAATACGTATTTGTGTCAGTTCGAGGTCACTTATAACTTATAACCAACGACTAGAGTCTAAACGGTCTTAACTATAGCAAATTAAAATTAAAATTAAGTACTGAGTGAATAATAAATTTCAAAATACTGACATCTTCTAAAAATTCTGTGCGCATTGGTATTTTTCGGGACAAGCGGTTAGAATGATTTCTGGTGGAAAAGATGCCATTTATAGGTAAAACCTTATTTGTTATTGTACGTAAGCAAATTGCCATTTTTATGCAATTAGTGACAAGTTTAAATTCTTAGTTAAATTTACGAAACACTCGCTCTGGCAAAATACATCGTCGAAAAATATAGAAAAGAGCCGCACATGACATTGACAGTTTGAGTTTTAATTTCGAACAGAACACCATATTGAGACATTGACAATTTCTTTATTCATCCACTAGAAAAAAATCGACAAAAAAAAAGTAAATTGTAATAAGAATCTATCTTAGAGTGTGGGGTACTTACCTAAAGGTAAATTACCATCAAGGCACACATATTTTGAAAACAAACGTTGTGCTGTAGTTTTTGGAGAAATTTGGTATGTATTGAATTACTTATTACATTTTTTTTTCATTTTTTTCCAAAAACTTGGCTGTACGATCACTTGCCGTAAACCAACTCCATGTCATAAAACGTCAAATTGACATTTGTTTACCTTTGACACTTTGAATTTTGCGAAGCGACAGAAGGGCACTAGATTTGTCTTATTGCGAATTTTGATAATTCAAATGAACCTAACGTTGAAAATAACTTAAAACTTATAGAATCTTCGAAATGAATCTACAAAGAATGATTTACAAAGTTTGTGCGCAGCCTTTAATAACAAACACTAAAAATGTACGTAATTCTTTTATTTTTATATTACATAGTTGTTTGTACGTCGTTACATCTCATTCTTGAGAGGGATTGTTCATAATTTGAATACTAAATTTCAGGTGTTTTCTGTTTTATCTATACGATTAAAACATGATAAGAATGACATAGAAGATCACAAAAAGAAAGTGATGGCCCGGGGCTTGCCAGAAAAGAAACCTTTACCTGGCGTTAAAAGTATAATTCTTGTTGCATCTGGTAAAGGAGGTGTTGGTAAAACAACAACTGCTGGTATGTGTTTTAATATGAAACAAAATTTAAATTAATTCGAGGATTCTTAACATTTATAATACAAACATAAATTATTTTGTTTCATCAGATGGTTATGATTCTATAGTATTATAATTTTCATATATTCTATTTCAATTTATAAATGTTTTTTTAGTAAACCTAGCATGTGCTATGAAGGTGATAGAGCCTGACAAAGAGATAGGTTTATTAGATGCGGATGTGTTTGGCCCGTCAGTACCTCTCATGATGAACATCAGCGGGGAGCCGATGCTGAATGATAACCACCTCATTGAACCTCTCCTAAACTATGGGGTTAAATGGTATGTATGCTTATTTGTATGTAAACATGTGTAGTGTAAAAAAATATATATATTTATTCACAAATATTTACAGTTATCTTCCAAACGTTAATTGAATTTTGTTGTTTTTTATGCTCTATATGTGATAAAAAGATTCCTTCAACTGTATTTATTAACAGTGCGCCAGTAAATTTGATGTTGATATCAATTGTATGCAAATGTATGCAGGCCTTCGAACTTTAATCAAAGTGGATAAAAGGATATCTTTTTTCACTGGGTAATTATAATGCCAATGTAATATAATTCAAGTCATTTTATAAAAAACAATTTCTTGAGTTTTTTCTGAACATGTTCTGTTAACACTTTGATTATAAACTATTTGTATTCAAAGTGCATTATAATTTATAAGATGATGTTTTTCCAGCATGTCAATGGGTCTGCTGGTCTCCGGTGAGAATGCAGTAGTGTGGCGTGGGTTGATGGTAATGCAAGCATTGGACAGGCTGACTAGGCATGTGGCATGGGGCCCACTAGACTGTCTCGTTGTAGACACGCCGCCCGGCACGGGTGACACGCATTTATCACTTGCACAGAATTTACCAATAGATGGTATGTTACAAGAAATATTCACTACGTCTTTCTTTCACCCGTCACATGTAAATTTTTCATAATTAATGCTTTTTCTCCAGGGGCAATTGTTGTGACCACACCGCAATCGGCCGCTCTACAAGTCACCAAACGCGGTGTAAATATGTTTGAAAAGCTAAAAGTTCCTATCGTTGGCCTCGTGGAGAACATGTCTCACGCAATGTGTTCAAAATGCGGAACAAAGAACTTTATATTTGGCAATGAAACAAAAAAGACTGCGAATGAGATGGGCTTAGATATTATAGAAAGTTTTGAGGTTGACGCTAATATGTCGGAGTGTATTAACAGTGGTAAGCCTGCAATATATGCCCTGCCCGATAGCACACATACAGAGAAGTACAGGCGATTAGCCAACAGAGTGTTCAAGTACATAGCCGATAAGGATGTAACGCAAGCCAAAGTCAAGGAACAGTAGGGCGCACAAATATTTACAAGTAGTTGTTCCATTTTATTTATTTTTAAATATTTTACAAATATATCTGTTATATAAAAGATGTCTGTTTCACTTACAAATAACATCGGCCACACCGGGTATTCTCCGAGTGTGATGAAATAAAACATGTTTCTGAAGATTTTTTAATATTTATTTCGTTTAGGAATTAGACTCGTCACGACCGAACAGTGTTTAATTAATAAAAAAAATACTATAAAAATATTGCCTTTCGAAATAAATGTTTTTATAAAAAAAGCAACCGGATATTACAATGAATGGGACAGTTAAGCACTTCCAGCCAGGGGCTCTTACAATAATTCAAATATTAATTTGATATTAAAACTACTTTGTAGAGAAAAAGTTGTCAGTCAGAGCGACATGCCCTCGAAGGGTTTTGGAATGTCCGTATGAAATTGATCATAGGGAAATTAGAAAAAATAAATTTTAAAACATCATCACATACACTTACACCTAGAGATGTAATCCTGTGACCGTCTCTGCTCGCCACAGAAATGATGCAATCTTTATATATTTTTGTCATTTTAAATTACCCATTTTCAATACATACATATATACATATATCTTTTTATTAACAACAATAAATATACTTTAGATCAGTTCAATCAAACGCAATCACCCAGTCTCTAATATTGATTGATTATTTTTTTTCTAAATTGTCATATTCATTTGGGAAAATTTGTCAAAACTTGTCATAATTACAATTAGTTTATAAAGCATGATAAAAGTATTTAGCTAGAAGAATTCGTTATTAAATGTTTTTAACAATTGCAGGCAGTCTCCTATAATAAAAAAATATTGTCTTGATGTAGGTGCAACATTTCATCGTTATTTAATAACAAGAGAATTTAAACGATTTCATGTGTATATATAGGTAAAAATTGCATTCGATACACGAACAGTATGAGAATCATTTAATTGCAATATAAAAAAAATACTTACACAGATAATATTGAAATTTGAGCATTTTTTTTTTACTGTTCACAATTAAACGGCCAACTACATAGATATAAAACCTTTTTAACAATGTATACACATAGAAAACATAATTCAATAATTACATTAGACAAGAAAAATTTAATTCGAATTATTTACTTATATATAGTGCATGGATAAAAATGTATTTCAAAGTGTATGTATGGATGAGGCCCCACACAAGACTGCAGTACATCTCGTATTTACACAACAGCGGAGAATAGTCGGTAGAGCCGCGGCACCAAATAACAACCTTACATATAATATCAAAAGTCACTGCACTGGGCGCCCGCCACTACCACTTCTTCTTGTGCTCGTCCATGCTGACGCCGCCCGGGCCCAGGTACACGATCATCAGCAGCCCGCCGATCACCGACAGGGTCTGGAACGCAACCATACATAATACTTAAATAATGGAAAACAACTTTTTTTACAAATAGGCCTTTCTTGTTATAGGGGTCGTTCAAGTATTACATAAGTACTATAGGGGGCGTGGGGGTCTTTGCTTTGCTTATTTTTGATGACTGGGAGGGTGGGGGGTCTAGATGGTGATTAGGTCAGTTGTTTTTTTTTACTTTTTTTAGCTCTATTGGTAACCTAAACATTTTCTATCCTTGAAAAGTAACGAAAACGAATAATAACTGTGGCTCATGAATCATTCAAAAAATTAGAATACATTAGTAAAAAAAAATCATATAGCAATGTTTACGTCAGCATGGCAGGGGGTCAGAGCTTTGCTTACCTTTGCTGTCAAGGGGAAATGGTTGTATTAAATCTGCGTACGTAATACTTGAAGGTCCTCAAAGTACTGGTCAAGATGAATTAATCAGAAATTTAGTAATATTTTTAGGGCAGGAAAAAAGAAAACAGATTACTTATGGTGAATACTTGATGGTACACACCTGGAAGAAGTCATACTTGAGGAAGTCTCTCAGTGGCTTGTAGGAAGGCACCGTCCACCACGCGTTATGGTACAGATTGAGCACGGTGAGCACCAGCACCAGCATCAGGGCGGACAGCTTGGTGCGGTGGCCCACCGTCACCAGGATCATTAGAATGCTTCCCAGTAAGTCCTGGATTATCTGCAACAATTAAATAATACTGAATTAATTACTGTATCAGAGAAAGTTTTCAGAAAACTCGTGCGAACAAATGAACTTGGAAAACTCAGTTAAAAAAATGAATTTTGGTCTAATTTTGACCGATAGACGACCACTAGTTTAATATAAGGAAGAAATCATTTCATTTCTGTCATCTTTCCTCTAACTCAATTTAAAAAACTTGAGAAACTATAATATTTAGTACAGTGTGTCGGCAGCCACCCACCAATTACATAATAATAAAAAAGCTACATTTTTTATTATAACTAGGTGACCCCGCGAACTCTGTTTCGCCTTAAAGGCAAGAAATAAACAGATTTTTGAATTTATTAGGAAATACATAAAAAAAAAACATTTCCTCCT
>JAODUI010000023.1:8264756-8307147 GCA_027563995.1 Papilio gigon
CGGCCCCCTGGCCCCCCGCCCACCTGCCTCCACGTGAGCATCAGACAAAGATACGAAGTTAACGTCAGCTAAGGTTTGTTGTACAAAATTTATATGAAACTTTGCTTTGGAGCTGTAAACGTGCGGCCTTGCTACGCCGATCACAATTTTAATTTCTTTTTGCACACATATGAGAAATCAATTTTTATACAGTTACATTACCTATTAAAAGAAACTTAGGTATTTTTTTCCGGTGTAACTTATCTTAAAATTGCTTGGTTATGCTTTGAGTATTTTAACCCTTTATTCACATATTTTAATACTAAATACATAAAAATAATAGTTATAAGTAAATAGTAACATTTAGTTGGTTAGTTGAGGACATAAACATTTGTGGTAAAACAAAATATGTTTCTTACATGTAAAGTTCAACGTAGCACGGTGGTGCTTGCGAAGAGTGACGTGCTAGCGGTTCTCCTAAGATATTCCGAGTCGCTGCTAACGTTCGCGGCCGACGCTACATTATGCAACAACTACTCCCTTTTTGTTCCACGCCTCACACCTCATACCTCATACCTCACGTCTCACGCCTCACGTCTTATACCTCATACCCTAGACGTATGTTCTCCTGATAATTAACCCGGTATGGACAGATAAAAGCATTGTTGACGTCTTCTAACGTTTTAGAATACTAGATGAGGTATTAATATGTTTAAAAGGAGATGATTGTAAAAAAAAAAACTACAATCGATTTAGCCGTTTTAGAGTAATATTCCATTAAATATCCATCCATCCATTTACAGTTTTGTAAAATAAATATATAAAAATATTTACAAGCAAAAAATATTATAAACTCCTTTGCAAGATCTTCATAAACATTCGACTTAAAGTATGTACGTGTTATTATATCAGGTTATGCCATCTTTGCGGATTAAATTAACCTTCAACCCCTTTTACTTTTGAGCGCCTTTTCACGTTCCCGTGCGCCGTGGATATTTTATTATTATTGACGTCTTAAATGAACTTCGCTCACGCGAGATGGCGCCCTAACGAGATGTAATTTTAAACGTGTTTAGAGTAAAACCGTCAAGAGTTTAATTTTATTTCGTTCAGAGTGAATTAGAATTATTAATTATGCTCTTATAATATATGTTTTTAGACATTCGCTTGACAGCATCAGTAAAGTTAAATTAATTAAATTCTTAAATGTGAATACTCAGTATTCACATTTCGATTGAATAATTTTTTGTTTACGTTAACACAAGTACATGTCATGATAATTATAAAAGCCTTCATGATGATAATTCGCATACTTTGAAGAAGGCTCTCAAGTCATAATAAAGGCAAACACAGAAATTGAGTGAACGTTAACGAGACGGCAAAAAGCCGACATCCGTTACGGAATTCGTGTATAACACAGGTGCTTGAAAAACTCGAGTTTTGTGTAAATGAGTGGGTGAGGGTAGACGTAGTAGCACGCATACGGCGGGAGGAAGCGACGGGCATAAATCTGGGCGACAGTGGCGCCGCGGCCGGAACAGGAAGCACGACGTCGTTTGCCGCATTGTGCTATCGGCCGCCGGGCCGCGCGGACGTCTCTTTGTGTATGTCATTTTATGGTTGCAGTCATTCAAAAGATACGCAAGCCCTATCGCACTTTCAAAAGCTTTTGTTATGTCACCTTTATGGTGATAGCTTTGTCGCTTAGCCTTACAACCTCACCTTCACGGGTTTTACCTTCTGTTACATTTTATACATATAATGTTAGCTGTTTATTGATAAATAAAACTATAAAACCTAGACGACTGTCCAAATACTGGATATAGTTTTCTGTATAGTCCATTTTTATCTTGGCTAAATGCCCATTTTAAGGTCCGTAAATGGGACTAACACAACCTAAAAACCTTCTTTGTAGGATTTTTATAATAAATTTATGTACGATAAAATGGTAATGATCTAAAATATCTGTACCGAAACGAAACAAATATATATAAAGTGCTTATGCAAATTGAATTGTCCGGTAGCGAACGAGTATCGCTGGCGGCGTGGATTTCCTGTTGATTGTTACCGATAACACAGTATTTGTGGTCGCCCCGCGGCCCTTGGATAAAACAAAACGTCGACATTAGCCCTTGATAGAAAATTATAGGACATGCAATCTAACTGTAATGTTTACTTTGGAAATATACTAGAATTTACTTACATATTAATTACGGCAGATTGACCAATAAACGAACGTATTATAAGAAAAGAAAACCTTGTAATCTTGTAAAAAAATATATTTAAAACAAGTAAGAATAAATAAAGACATGTTCCCTTCTCTTTTATATTTATAATTACGTATTCAATAGTAGTTGTTACTACATTTGAACTAAAGAAATGTTGCCAATATTATCCTAATTCGATTCCAGCGTGAGTTCGCGCCCGCCTCAATATTTATGAAGCCAACTTTGCGCTCAGCCGTCATCAATCACAAAGTTATAAATAAAACAATAAAAGGTAAAAACTTACCGCTCCCGCATGGGTCCGTTACTTTCTTCCCGAGCGCAATATTGCCTCGGAAAACCCACTTATTGGAATAATATGTAGATTACAATAATATTAGAAATAACGTAAGGGACTCGTCGATTCTTTATCACGTGTTTATATCGGTTATTTATTTCACTAGTAATACTGGCACTACAACAAATATCTTAAAAAAAAGTGCATTAATGCTTTCAGCATCGTCTAAGTTATTTTCTGTTAAGTACCACTAAGTACAGAAGTTCAATAAAAAAAATCTAAAAAGTTTCCTAGCATACGTACATTCTAGTAAGCTAATCATAAACAAAATAAAACGATAGTCGTGTTAACAATAATGTAAAATCAAATTTCCTTTTTAAAATAAACAGCTACAGTTTGCAACGGTATCGGAATAGTTCCAAACGAGTGGGAATAACTTATTTATGATAAATCGTATAAATCATTTTCTCTATACCGCCCGCCCCGGCTCCGCGCGATAAAAGTGAACGAATAAACTTTTGTGTGATTTCTAAACGAGATACCCGGTCCGCTGCCGCTCGCCCGCTAAACTTGCGCTGCTTGCGATAAAAGTAACATGTGAGTATTCTCTTCATCATGAACTTAATCGGAAAATTAATTTTCTTTATGTCAACTCTTTATGACCGTTGTATTCTTTAACAGTAATCATAATGTTCCTCAATTTATATTTTATTTCATTATTTATTTTATCTATTGTATAGTGGCCAGCCAGATAAAGATGAAATATTTAATAACCCCAACGACAATGTTTTTCTTAACTAACTAGCTAACTAACTAGAGTGGCGCAGCGACCCGAAGCGTGTCTTGGCCTCCGACAACAAACGTCTCCTACCAACTCGATCTCGCGCCATCGCGAACCTATCCCGGACTTGCAGCTGATGTTTTTCTTAGTAACACATAAATACTTGAGATCGGTAAGTACAGTAAACATTACTTAGAGATTACCAACACAAAATTAAACAATAATTCATAAATTTAAAAACAAAATACTTTAATAAATTTTTGATGTTTACATTAGTTTGAAATGTGGATAGGATACCTTCATCTTAATTGTTTTACATAGTTGTAAAATGTTTTACATAAGAGTGACCATAGGTATATCCTCAATATTCTCACGTAAGAAGTCAAATGAAACTGTATGTTTTTCTTACCTCATCTCCCGGCCTATATGCCACTTGTAATGCGTTTAATATTTCATGATATCGCCGCGGGCTCCATCGATATCTGTAGCGCCATAAATAACTAACAAAAAGCAGTGACGCGAGGGGGCTCGCAACAAAATCAAAGCTATCAATATAATATTACATTTGCGATGTGCTTGCTTTGTTAAATGTAAAGGTTCATCAGCACCCTAGCAGAATTGCAAATGTACATAAACATCATTTACTAACATTCTTGACATTAGAAGAAAATACATATAAAGACGTGTGTTCATTTTTCAACCAGGTTATTGGTGTAAGGAGAACTTGAAAACGTACTATCAATTACTTATTTGTTGTGCATTTACTAGTGTCTAGTTTACTAAAGTTGTCGTTTGAAAACAGCCAGTTTATATGTAAAGGGCATGAATTAAATCTAAATTCCCGCGGCTTCAAACGGCGAGTAACAGTTAAAGTTCAATTGTATTCATTGTCCCCCGCAGACCGCGCTGGTCGATGTTCGAATTCAAAAGCGTTAAACGGTAAATTTATCGCGTGTTTCCGATTTTAATCGTCGAATTAACGACATGGCTGCGCCACACGACCGCCTATTTGGCCGATTTATTCGTGTCGTGTCGCCGCTGGCCGCCCCAGCGCCCTAGCGCCCGCCCGACGACGTGAAAATTGTACTGTTTTAGTTTTACCGTATGCACACAACGAAGCCTATTATTACCATATGCAATCATATGAAACTTAACTAGCACACAACTCGATTAAAATTGACTACTTTTACAATCTTCAATCTTAATTATAATTATACTTTGTAAGAATATTTTAAATAGGTAATTTTTTAGGCAACATGAGTTACAAGCAACTCGGTATGAATATAATTCTGTCGTACGAATGTTTCATAACAATTTACTGTCAAGCTACACGCTATCGCTCTTTCACATTAGTAGTTCTAAATAGAGCGCCGCGCCAGCCTCCGAAGAAGTTTGCACTGAATTAAGCTCCTAATTAAAGTTGGCACTCACTTGTTGGCATTAATCACATTTATGATGCAACAGACTCGAAAATACTACTCGGAAGTCGTAATTAGATGCATTCTACAACTGAGACGTCTCTACTGTATTTGCTACGACGCTACGAAATGCTACATTGTCTACGGTTTCAACTAATATAGATTGTTATAACTGGCTTACTGAATAACACCGCTGTTAGTGTAAATATTTTAACATACGCTTGCAAAGCCGCAGCTAATGTTACAATTTATTAAAGGAGAAGGCAATTAGCTACGCTTTTTATCTGCTTCGTATTTCGGTTATAGGTAAAAGTGGGAAGGATCAGCTGTGCGCGTGACAAATGCTCATCTCGATTTACGAGCACAAATCAAACATTTAGTCGGCGGCTGTAAATCAGGCTAGCTTTGAATTTATGGGACGATTCGCAGATTTGTCGCGCAACGTGCCTTCCGTAAATATGCTTGCTGACTACGGTTGCTAGTTGCATTTTTAAAGATTTAAAGTAGTTTTGCTTTATATAACATTATCTTGTAAAAATCAATACCTAAGTTTACATTATACTGTTTTGCAGATACGTGAACACAAATTAATAATAGTAATACATTTATTATTAACTGGTTAACAAAAATCAATAAAGGTTTGATATTTTTGCAATTAAATTAAATGGATTTATTTTTCAATGTTGGTATACGAGGGCATTAAACAATTGTAGAAGGCATTCACTATTAGAGACAGCGCTGCTCGTATTTTTCTATACAAAAGCGTGCACTTAATGGATTTTTAAATATCGCAGAGAATGGTGCGGCTTCCACACGTCGTTGAACAATGCCACGGGAAGGGGGAAAACATAATTTATTTTCCAGTTAAATCTTTTGTGGAAATAATATGACATTTCTATTTGAAGTTGGCGGATGATTTATCGGCTGCCTCGCGGCGGCTGGTGGCGGCTCGCTGCGGCCCGTGGCCCGCAGCATTGTATGCAAGGTGTCGTTCGCTCATAGCGACTGTCGATTTCAATTCGATACATCGATTCGATTATTCTTTTAACTAGTTTATCTTAATAATCTTTGTTGTTTAAATGTCCAATTCGTCTGTCTAAAATGAATCGTATTGTGATAGTGACGTTTATGATGTTTCAAGAGACCATCTCTAATCAGTAACATACCATATCCATATCCATAAATAATATAATACCATCCTTCGGATAGGTACTTACGAACAAAGCTGTTTGTTGAACGTTCAACATTAATGTTCTCTTAAAATCCTCTCAAACGCTAGCAGGTATTCAAAGCTTGTTGTCGTGTAAAGAGATTTAAAAAATGCACAATTTCTCAAACAGCATTCGAGCTCGATACTTGTCCTTTATGTTTCCAATGTAAAGCCGAATGAGAGAAAACTCCATTGCGACGTTAATTCAAAAAGTTGTTTTCATTATGAAACGTTCTCGCGGTACAGTGATCGCAACGAGTGCGCGAAAAAGTTACATAAAGCACCGCCAGCGAGGGAAAGAATTCCGAACAGAGTGAGCAAATAAAAGGCGGCAGTCGCGGGGTGGAGCGGCGACGACAATTGCGACATACCGGCCGCGAGCTCGCGACTGCTGCGTGTGTGCGGCCAGCCTTAGCGGAGCTTCTACAGTGACCGCCACTTCAATTTTGATGAGAATACAAATTTTATCAATTGTATCCATTTGTATAACCATAATATTGTACAGCATAATTACAGAGAAATATTAATTCCACAACCAATACGATAAGGAAGAAAACAGTTCTATATAGATAATTTTACTAGTGCTTGATTCTTTCCTCGAGGTTCAAATTTGAAGTTTAGTTTCATTTTTTCACTACGATGAGTTTAAAAATGCAATAACATGGTTTTAATAAGATGTTCGTTCCAGATAATATTAATATGGACAATGTAGAACGTACAGAAATGTTTGCGATGTTAGAACTGCAAGTTGTTCTTTTGTTTAAGCTGCGCGGACGTCGGGCGGCGGCGGCGAGCGGCGAGCGGCGGCGGCGGACGACTCCTGACAAAAACTCGGCCATTGTTTAAACGTTATGACGTTAATGCTTTGCGTTTACTGCGCGAATGTGAAATTATATGAGACAATGCTATTTAAGTCTTTGCATTTTACGAACAAGTCTGCCGAACATTTATTAGCATACAAGGTGACGCGGTGATTGTAGCCATTTACTTAGAGTTATTATACAAATTAGCTCAAATAAACTGTTTCTTTAATATATGAAAGTAATGGAAAAGATCTTTAATGTAAATTTTACTGGTTTCATGGCTCGATGTATTTTCCTTTATCGCTCTTTTCCAGGGCAACGATAGTTGGTTTGATATAGCAAGGTTTTAATAGTTTAGTTAAGCTATATTATTATTATATCTGGGTTACAAAATCAACTAGCTCATCACCCAATTACTTAGTTACAGTGGAGGTAACACAAAATAAAAAAAAATCAACGTTTATAAAGCCCTCGCTTAAACGATTCAGCGCCCGTATCCACGGCAAGAATTTTAAAATTATAAAATGTTTTACCAACATTAAAAAATGTGGAATATAGAGAAATATTTTTTTGCAAGGACCCAAAAGCTACAAGCAAAGCGCTTGAACTGTCACGCGGCCGTGCCGAAAATTAAAGGATTCCGTCCGTCCAAAACAAATACGAGGATATTTTTATATTTTATTTTGTAAAGTAAAAAAAATAACTCGCGCTGCGTCAGAAAGAGCCCGCAGGTGGGAATTTAAATAATCTGACAGGGATTAAAAGAGAAATATCAGCTTTTGACCGTCGCAAGCTTTAGTTAGATTATGCACATTACGTTATGTTTAATTTGTGTATGTTTAAAGGTTTTATAATTTAAATGAGTTGGATTTACCACGCTCGCTGCCGCCCTAATTGCCCCGTTTTTCATTTATTTTTTCCGTTTTGTTTGCTAACGTTTGTTTCAACTTTATACACATTTTTTTTAAGATGTAAAAATTAATTTGTATCCATTTTTCGTTATACGTAACTTATATAACATATAATAACAATAACACAGATAGATTTTCAAATATTTCTCAATTGAAACCTTTTCACAATGATGAATATTTGTTACCACGTATTATCAAAACGTTACAACGAATTCGTGTTATAATGGTATAGATTACTCCTGTCAAGAATAGCGCCTTGTTTAATCAAAGTTTTTTTTATAATTCTCCGAGGACAAAGTTACAGGTTAATTCTAGTATTTTATAAATACATGCCACATTTACATGCTCATTACGAGTTTAATCTACGCTTCGAAACCCATGCATAAAATTGTCTCCGGCACAAGGCTAGTTGCCAAACACCGGCTCTAACTAGATGTCAAGTTGATTAATCACCATTTCCCCCACGTTATTAACATGGTAATGGTCCGCGAATCGCTTTCTTAGCGATACTTAATGATACGGGATTTGCGGGATGATTGCGCAGGATAACGCGCCGCAGAAAGGGATTACGGTTATCAACCGGCTACAGGTGGCGGAACCGCGCGTTGTAATCTCACACCTACCGCGTTCCGTTACAAGCAAGTTTGTAAAAATACATTTGTTTCAGAGGATTTAAAGTGGCCGATGTCTTTTAAATATGATAAGATGCTTGTTTCATGCTATTTTGTGATTGGTTACTGATGAAAAACAATGAAATCAAAATTATTATATTTTTAGAAACAATTTTTTTTTAGTAAAACATTAACAGATTTTTCTTAACTTACCATTTCTTTTAACAATCCAACTACGCTCTAATCTGTGGTAGGTTTATAACTGGCGGGTTTCGAAATCTCGACCACGTGATCGGAAATCTGTACTGTTAACCCTTAGGCTATTGACGCTGTAATAATTTATATACTATCCTATGTTTTATATGCGTACACGCCTTGTATTTTTCTTGCACAATGGTATATTTAAAGCTAATGAAGTATGATGTTCACACAAGGTAAACGGAAAGTCTTTGTAACAGTACTTCAGTGCTGTGTGCAGGTGCTCCCATGGAACGCGTCATTCAAAACATCAGTCGCGCTAAAAGGTGCTCGACAAGCCAAAATATTTGTTCACCTATCCGACGTCCCGCAGGACCGTTGTTTCTATGAATAAAATAACAATTATAAGTGATCCTCGTCCCTCCGGCGCGTGCTTAATTCCGTTTGAAACAATATTCATCTGGCGATTTACTTACGTGACACACGGTCGAAACAGATATAGAGCGTGATTCAAATTTTTCTAAGGTAGTAAATGTTAGTATATAATGTAAGATGATGATATTTTCTATTGTATTATATGATGATGCAAGAAATATAATCTCATTGGTAATGAAATTACGGACAGTGTTAATTTTTTTTAGGTTAAGAATGCAATTTGTAGAAAGCTCATTAATTAAGATAATCTTGTACGTATGTTACATAATAAACCCTTTTTAAATTCAATAATTGTAATTAATGATTAAATATTGTTTGAAATTAGACAACGTTAGAAGCCGTGTCAGGAAGCGACTGGTTGTATGTATGAAGTTTGCTCTGAACGTTATTTCTCCCGTTATTTGATATGGGATTGCGTCTCGTTGCCCAAATTTAGTTTTGATGACGCCCGCGACGATGAGTGTCAGGAGCCGGATTAAATGTTCGTGGTTTTAGAATTAGTTTCGTTTCGGTCTAGTGCTGAGGTTATGAATAATATGGTAATAAAGTTTAGACACTATTTCACTATATAATTATTTCTATTGTGTTAATTTAATTTAGTCAATGAACGTTTGTTTTATACTATCGTTGAAGAATTGTTTAAGAGTATATTGAATATCAGACAAATTGGCTAATTGTCGGATGGAAGTCACGGTTGAGGATCAGGAGTGTGGGGCGTCCTCTTCCCAGGTAGACCGACGACATAGTGCGGACGGCAGGAAGCCGTTGAGAAAAAGCTGGTGGTGATAGTGAAATTAATTAATGAAACAATAAACTCTTCTTTTTTTAAAAGATTATTTAATTATTTTTCTAATACTGAAGTCATTTTGCTAATATGTAACTCAAAGGAGTCGGTCTTGACATAAATGATGTACATAAGATAAAATGATTAATGGTCATCGATAATGTTTATGTCAACATAACAATAAAATAACCACGAGAAGCATAAAATGACTGCAATAAAACCATGGTTGTAAAATTGTTTTTACTCAAACTTGCCTTTATAGGGGAATAACCATAAAGAGAAGTTTGTCGAATGATCACGATACGATATCTATGGACTCCCCATCTGCCGGCGTTAGACGCGCCGTGAGTCATATTAGAAGTTACAATTACATGCAAATTAATACAGGTTCTATAGAACAAGGAGTGATCACTGCATTGTCAGAAGTAAGTTAGTTTATATACGCGTTATTTTATAATACTTTTAATACCACAATCATTTAATTGATACTTAAACAGTTTTACACCAAATCGTAGCGCCAACAGCTTAATAGTTAACTGTACGGGTTTTATGATCACATGGTCAAAAGTTCGAATCCCATAATTCAACTATTGTAGTGGACTATATCCCAGCACAAGCCTAGACGTTAGTTGTTATGGTAAAAAGAAATATTAGTAAATTAACAAAAATCTGCTCTGATTAAAAAAAACTGACTAAAAAACTATTATAGTGGCGTTATTTTAGTTGTTCAAAAACATCAATGACGGTATGTTAGGTTATCTATAACATAATTCTTTATCATAACACGCAAACGCCCAATCTATCGGGAAAAAATGATGCGAGGCGACATAGAAAAATGACCAAAAGCGCGGAGATATTCCACAGTCACTTATCTATCACGATAAGCGTTCATCGCTACTCGAAAAATCTTTTTTTCCTCGTCAAAGCTCCTCCCCTCGCGGTAAATGATCGACTCGCTTATTATTTGGCGTGTACGCAAACATTTAGCGGCCTTATCGCGGCTATTAAAGATACGGCTTCATTACACGCCGGCGAAAAGGTTGCCTTTCGGAGCGCTTTTGTGTTTCGCTCATTGTTCCGCACTTTGCTTTTTTTTTCCAGCCAATTATTTTTCAACGTTCACTTGTTTTCGTTTTCCTCGATTTCAATTATACGTTGTTGTTTATAATTTTGTAATTGTATACATTTTGACAACTGTATTGTTGTACGATATTTTAATATTCACTTCTATTTAAATATTTATTGACTAGGAAAAAAAATGTAAAGAACAGCAAGCAAAGAAGATTATAAAAACTGCATTCTGAAATACAATGCGGTAACTTTCTTATGTACTGTATAATTAGCAGATTATTTTTAATTTACTCATACTCCTTGTAATATTCCAACTAAGATCTACTCTTGTGTCATGAGTTACGACATTAGTCGAACAGCGTGGATTCGAATTCTCAACCTCGTGGTTAGGTTAGGTTATTAGATTCTCTATTAGAGTTTTAACACATTCGCTGCGGCACCAATTTTTGTATTTACTGATATTTAAAAAGAAAACATCCATCCAAATGATCACATTTATAGGAAGTAAGATAATATGAATTTCTCCGATGGCCACAGACTATCAATTACCAGTGGCGTAATGGAATGTTACGTGAGAGTGCGGCCCTTGTCGGGTTTAGCAGACACGTTCGAGCGACAACCAGTTTGAAGGCGCGCTGCGGTGCGACCACGTGTCCGCACACTGCTGATTACTCAACCATTTAAATAATGATTGTGATAATTTTCATACAATCCAGTTCGGTAAACTAACAACCATAAGAAAGCAAATTCATATCAACAATAAAGTATTTCATATAAGTGCAGCTAATTTAAGTATAAAAATATATTTGGAAATGAAATTATTTTTCACTTAAATCTAAAAAAAATATCTTTATGCCATACTTAAGTATAGATATCTGAAAGAGAATATTCGTAGGACGTGTGTGAGTTGAGATATGATGGCTGACAGATTTATATCGGAGTAGAAAATACTGCGCCGACCCTCCATAGACAAAAGGTCTGGTTGATGATAGATCACGTCTCCAGCGACTCCATCCACGTGGAATTAAAAAACCTTAATAGCCTATATTTTTCCGACCAACTATATTCCACATCTTTACCAAAATTTCAAATACTATATTCTCAACTTCTCTCACCATTCTCAATTTCAAACACTATATTGTAGTATAGTTAACATAAATTTATATACTGTAGTTGCTGTTGTATAACAAGGAAAATTGGAACCGAACATTATATGACAATATTCAAATTAGAACATAGTTTGTTTATTAATTAATAGATTACACATACGGTTATTGCCATGGAGCTGATATTTTTTTTTTAATTATCACAAACAATAAATAATTTATGATACATATGTAATGTGGTCTATATGTTTTTTTTATTTATATAAATTATCACTTGTATATCTTAGTTATATGACCATATAAAATTATCGTAAATTTAATTTATATCACTTATGTTGCATGACAACCGTGAACATTCATAAAAACTAAATAATGACATGACTTTACATAAATTGAAGGCACAAAGTATATATAGTTAAATATACATTTATATATATGGTATTAAAATGTATTCTATTCATTATGATTTTAAATCTTCATGTTACTTTATATGAAACTACTTCTCATTTCATGTCATGTCATTTTATAAGTCAAATCCTATTTCCATACAACCATTTTCGTTGAATGGATACTCATTATATTATACAATTCGTAGATTTTACTTAGTCAATTACATTTTGTGCAAGTAAAGATTAAGCTGAATATATACAAATATAATTAATTGTTACTCACAACAAACATGGTAGCAAGGAACTTGCCGCACCCCCATGAGATGTCCATGTAGTCCCGCTGCTCTGACCATTGGAACCACATCCGGAGGCCATCCTCCAGGAATGTGGATATGAGACATAGTCGCGCCACTGTCGGCAGCACATTCTTGCCTTTACGTATAACCTGTGAAAAATAATACAGTTTAAATCTAACCTTTTCAATGTAAAAATAAAAGTCACCTACTATAAATTACATTTATCATAAATAACCAATGCTGGATTGCTAAACCAAACATAAACTAATATCTAATAATTACAAGCAAATAATTAAACATGAGGCATCGGAAAAGCTCGCTTGCCTGTGGAATTGGGAAAGCCCTATGTCTAGCAGTGGGCAGATAAGGACTGAATATGATGAAGGAAACATTAATATTAACCAGTTTAGATGCAAACAAACTATGGATTATTTATAAAACATATATTAAAACTATTCAGTAATATATCTGCCCTTAAACATTGTATGTATCAGAAAAGCTACGTATTGTCCATAATATCCTACTCAGAGATGATTAATTGTCAATATTGGAATCCCCAAATATGTTATAAATCGAAACTTAACGTAGACATAAATAAAGATTAAAAAACTGAGGCTATGATATAGTCATACATAATATAAATTTATGTCTGTGATCACCGTGATAAATGATGGCACCAAGATGGCATGTTTTTATTCAATTTATTTATGTAAATTAAATAACTACCCATTACAACAGTAGGCATATGATAACTGAACTGTTATCTAAAACATAGTTACATTCATGCTACATGTCCAAATCAATGATATGTATTGTAATGATAACTTACATAATTTATTATTTCTAATCTACCAATATGTAATCTGTTTATGAGTAATAAAATTAAAAATGTAAAATGCAATATCTTGTTAACCATTTCTTAAAACATGATGAAAGTGATCTTTGTAGTTTAAAAATTTATCTATGAAGAAAATCAATAAGTTTTAATTAAATAAATATTACAGAATTGTACGATTTGCATTTAATTTGAAGTGGTAATATACCAAACAGATACAAGGCTATACAGGCTAGGCTATGAGGGTAACTACTCTAGTGACGTATTTAAAGTAATCTAAGCATTTAACAGAAATAAAACTTAAATAGGCTTTTTTTCTAAAATTACCAATGTTATCAAAAAAAGGTGTATGATTTTAATAACAGCTGTTAATTTCAAGATTACTAGTTTAATAGAAATAATTAAAATTATTCTAATTTCTGTTAAGGACCTTTAAGGCAGAGCATTACAAAAGCGAAAGTTTGGTAGGGCAGAATTATGTTTTCTTCTGAGAATTAACTAGTCCAATGATATATTTAGGCTCATATACTTTACTAAATAAAACATTGTATATACAGAATAACATATTTTGTTTTTATAAAGTTTTTTTAATTTTTTCCATTATAAAATTAAGGTATTAAATAAAAATGTTTTAAAAAGTTTTGAAACATAAGTAATGGTACATGTATTGAAATCTTCACGTATAATATATGAATGAAAACTTACTCGTAGTACTTCTAGGCTTTACACAGTAATTTATAGTAAAATACTAAGTTATTGAATCTTAATCGTAAAAATAAAATAACTAGTCAACCGACTTGTTCGGTGACGTGACATGTAAAATGTTAAGTACATTCCTAAATTTAAAATGCTATTCGATGTAACCTGTAATTAAAACTAAATTTTACCTGATCTGCCACATCTTCCGCAGTAGACACATATTCATTTGGAATTTGCATTTTCACTAGTAAGTCACTGCACTATCACTAAACGAAATTTCACTGTCGTTGATCGTTGAACTTGTAGATGGTCGGATCTCGAGTGACGTGTGGAAAGTTGGATTTACTTCCTGTAAAGTAAACTCCCAATTGAAAAAAAGAAATCTATAAATGTTATATTATCAACTAAGAAAATTAAATAAATAATAATATTTTGATGACATAAGTATTGCCGTAAATTGTAACTCAATATAAGTAAAAACCTTATTTTAAATAAACAAAACAACCGGATGTTTTGATTCAGTTAATTTAATCAATGTCAAAACAGCCACAGATAAGAAAGCAATGTTCATTAATAGATTATATTAAAGACTTGTATTTGCTCTTTGTTTGTAAATCGTTCTATCCTTGTCTAATTGCCAAGAAAAATGTCACTTGTCAGCTTGTAACTTGTCAACACCGATTGCTTTGATATCGAAACGGCTTTTTGCAACATCTTATAAATTTTAGGTAAATTTAAAGTTAAAAAAAAGTGATATCAACAATCATAACGATAAGTCTTATTTTACACTCAACGATAACTTAACAACTTACAGAAACAAGATAACCTATTTTAGTAAGAGAAAATGCTAGAAGTTACATGTAATGATCGTTTAGGTAAAAAAGTAAGAGTTAAATGTAATCCAGACGACACCGTGGGTGACTTGAAGAAACTAATCGCTGCACAAACAGGTACTAGGCACGATAAAATTGTATTGAAGAAATGGTACACCGTTTTCAAAGATCACATCAAGTTATCTGATTGTATCCTTTTACATTTTATAGTTTATATATGAAAACCATCTCAGCTCATCTATGTTTACATTTGTTGTTGATGCTGAAACAAGTCAATGCAAATAATTGATAATGACAATAATACTTAAAACTTTAAGACAACGAGGTTTATATGTCGTTATATAGACAAAATAAGCTGAAATTCCTGGAATGTACTTGTATGTATTTTATTACTTATGCAATCTATGTAAAGCTATCTCCTCATGTGTTTTTTACGTTTAAGGTTTCATAATTAATTTCCTTAGAAAAATCACAGATGAAATCCATGACGGGATGAACTTGGAGCTGTACTACCAATAACCGGCTAACTACAGATTTATTTATAAGTTTTGTAATTACTTGATTAAATTTAAGTACCAATCTTTGTTTCTCTTAATACCTTTTGCATAATAACAATATAATCGAAACTTATTTACACCTGACATAGTTATGTTATCTTTAGATAATTTTTGATACCCTTCTTCATAATGTATAAAGTAGACATGCGTGTAAGGAGTTTTCATCCAAAGCTCTTTAATCGAAGTATTGAATAATGTGAAGCTCAATGGTTTTCATTATATTATTAGTTTTTACACCATTTTTAAGCTTCCATGTATGGAAAGTACTACTGTTTGGGCACTAAATTAATGTCTACAAGCAAACCATTGTCATTTGCTAACTAAAAATTAGTTTTATAAAAAAAAAAGACAACCATGATTATAACATTATAATAGCAGAAATGAGTAAATTTTACTATAACGATTTGAAAATAAAAATTTGACATAAAATCCATAGACTAAAAGGCGCCATTTTGTCAAGTAACATTTTTATCTATGAAAAAAGCTTCGTATGTCACGTCGTGTCAAATTGGCCACTAATAACTAAAACATGCAATTTATACTTTAATTTCAGTATGTTTTAGAAGTAAAACGAGTTAATGGTGCGTTTTCTTTGAGGTTTCGAATTAAATGTTAAGTATTAGTCATTTATTTTGTAATGGCGGAAAATGAAGGTATGTTTTGGGTCATGAATTGTTTTCGTCAATGTGCACTATTTTTACTAAAACTACGTATTTTCCAGAGAGCAACCTCCAGAAACCCGCGAAAACAAGCAAACAACATAATGTATTACCAATATGGGGTAATGAGCAAACTATGAATCTGAATCCTTTAATATTAGCAAACATCCAAGGTTCTAGCTACTTCAAAGGTAGGTAAGCAAACATACTAACGCACAGGAGTTTGGATTCACGTCATGATTATTGTTTTACGTTCCGTTTGTTTCAAAAAGTCGTTAAAGGTGCTTTAACTTGTCATTTGTATATTAATATGCAGTATTGTCCCCAGTGCATCTGTTCAAGTTGAAGACGTACCATGAGGTTGTGGACGAGATCTACTACCAGGTGAAGCACCTAGAGCCGTGGGAGCGCGGCAGCCGCAAGACCGCCGGCCAGACGGGCATGTGTGGCGGCGTGAGTATGTCATAAGCTTTGCTCATCTCCTCTCTTTGTTGTGTTCATTGCCAACTATTTATTTCTAAGATTAATTATTATGTCGTATAATAATACAAAGTCTTTATAAAATGTTTTTTACTCATCAAGTAATAATCCATAAGAAATGTAAATTAACACCAAATAAGTTTAAAAATGAGTTTACAAATTAAAGTGAAAATAATAAATACAAAATTATTAAAAATATTACACTGATGTTAAAGTATTTTGCAAATAGGTTGGTGGCTGAAGGTGGGCAGCATGCTGCATAGTGTTTTCCATCCTCACATGCCTTTTTAACCTGCTACATGCTAACATTCTTTGTAGAGATTCATGTGAAAGGTATAGGGGAAGGCCTATGGCCAGCTGTGAGCAGACAAAAACTGATTATGACACCATTTGAACATAATATAAATTAGCCTAAGCAAGTTAAGCAGATAGGACATAAATAATATTATTTGGTCACATACTGCAGGTCAGAGGTGTTGGCGCCGGTGGCATAGTGTCCACAGCATTCTGCCTGCTCTACAAGCTGTACACGCTGCGTCTCACACGTAAGCAAGTCAACGGCTTGCTGCAGCACACTGACTCCCCGTACATCAGAGCCCTTGGTAGGTATGGTTCTTGACATGCCTATTTCTATGTTTCTGCTTATACCTCATAACACTTTTGACAAAGATTTATTAACTAATTAGTTTCAATTGGCTTTTTATCTCATCAAAATTAGTACTGGCCATGATTCTTCATCAACATCATCATCATTATCAGCTTAATGTAGTCCACTGCTGAACGTAGGCCTGCCCTATCAATTGTCACAATGACCAGTGTGTAATAACTGGGTTGAACTATTTAGAATAGAACCTGGGTTGAAATATTTTTGTAAGTTTATTTAACTTTATCATCTGTCAAACTCTACAAATTCTAACTAATAAGTTAATAATGTCAATATATAATAGTTAATTTTCTTTTACAAACTTGATTTGACATTAAAGTTTTCAACATAGTTACCACATTAAAAATTTGTGTTTGTTGCATTTAATTTTTTTGCATTACAAATTTAATACTGTGTAGTCAAATTAAATTTTATTTCTACTGGACAACTGACATCAAGGATGCTCAAAATAATGCAAGTAAGTTGTGTAAAGCATGCAGTAATGAAACAGAAATTATTTAATATAAAACATAATTATTGGTAAAACTGTAATTAAGTAAATATTTGATTACATTAACTTAATAAAACTATACACTAATTAGAACCATGGTGAAAATTATCTGAAGAGCAGTGTGTACAGTCTAGTTTCAGACCCTTAGGAAGATTTTCTTTAGGGTCCAATGGTCATGTTTCCGGTTGACCCACATCTAGCATTGAAACTAACCAGTACTTACACTTGACTGTAGGATTCTTTACCCATGATTTTAATTAGTGTTTTTAACGACAGTCTGTGAGGAAGAATTCATTATTAATATGAGACATTATATGATTTAACACAGGATTTATGTACATTCGCTACACTCAGCCACCAGCCGACCTGTTTGACTGGTATGTGGACTACCTGGACGACGAGGAGGAGATCGACCCCCGCGCGGGCGGCGGCGGCCCCACAACCATCGGAGCCCTGGTGAGGCAGATGCTCATCAAACTGGACTGGTTCAGCACACTCTTCCCGAGAATACCAGTCCCAATACAGAAACAAATTGAACAGAAGTAGGTATAGATTTTATTCCTTAAGTACTTTAATTGTTGAGGTTTCCATAGTTCTATACTTGTTTATGTTGTTAATTATGTCATTGTTTACTTTGGCTTGTTTTCCATTTCTGGTGTATGCTGTTCTGATTTACAGGTTAATTTTGTTGAATGAAAATTCCTAGATGAAGGAGAAGAAATGGAAATAGCTCCAATACTCTATGTATCTATTTTAAGGCAAATCAAATGAAGGGGCTCTTGACTGTTTATTAATGGCTGAGAATGAATTTGTTACATTTTCTTCCTAAATGTTGATCATTATAATGTAGGATGGGTGAGCACAACAGGCAGATGTCTGCTACAAAGCCGGTCGCCACGTACCGGGGTGGCGGCGGAGGCGGAGGCGGAGGCGGCGGCGGCGGTGGCGGTGGCGCCGGGGCCGCGGGCTACGGCTCCTCCCGCATGGAAGCCGACCGCCGAGAGCACGACGACAGAGACCGACGCGATTACGGAGATATAGACAGGTTATTTGAACAATCCATTATCGAAACTTAGCCTGTAAAACATCCTAGTTTTATAAATTAATAATTATTGTCAATTATCAATATTTGAAATGTAATAATCCACGTTATTTTCAGATACTCAAAAGACAGACCAGCGAAACGGGATGATAGAGACAGAGACCGCGACAGGGACAGAGATAGGGAGCGCGAGCGCGACAAAGATAGGCGGGACAGAGACAGGGAGCGCGAGAGGGAGCGAGACCGCCGCGACAAGCACCGCGAGCGGTCGCGCGAGCGCCACCGCCAGCGCTCCCGCTCCAGGGACCGTCGCTACAGATAGTACCGCGCTTACCTTTGACTGTGGCCGACAAAGTGTAATTTGACAAATAAAATTAGCAATAACATTGTTTTTATTGTATCATTTCAATATCGGAGAAATTTTAGGTTAGGTTAGTAAGTTCAGCAGGTACTCTTAGTGAAATAAAATATTTTTTTATTATTATTTGTTAACACAGTAGTTGCTAAAGACCAAGAATGTATAAAATTATAATCAGATGACTTTTTTCATTTCAGCATTTAATATCATTTGTAAAGTAATGTTACATCACAATGTAATTTTGTATTGCATAACAAAAATATTGTAGCGAAGACTCAAAGCAATTACTGTTGCACCAGAAATTGTCACATTATCAGCATTTTAGCTTATACCTAATAGAAATAAATTACTCAAGATCTAAAAACAGCTGGGAAATAATTCATTAGTCATAGTCTAAGCAGCTGCGCCTTTAGTGTTTTCCTGTTGTTCAAATTTAGGATATTTGCCTTCCACAACTGCCCAAGTAATCTTGGCATTTGCTAAGTCCCTTACAATAACAGAGACATCTATCAGAGGCAGACGCACTTGACTCATACTATCTCTTTCACGCAATGTCACTGAATGTGGCTGTTTTGTCGTGTCAAAATCTACTGTAATCGCATATGGAACTCCTAGTTCGTCAGTTCTGGCGTACCTGCGCCCAATAGAACCAGAAGAATCATCTACTTTGTGGGAGACATCCACCAGAAGTAATTCTTTTGATAACTCCTTCACAAATGGTTGGAATTCTGCATTCCCACTCAAGGGTAGCACAGCACATTTCATTGGTGCCACTGCAGGAGGCAGGGAGAAGTAAGTTCTTTGCTCATCGCCATCCCTCATTTTAAAGTTATGTTCCAGAATACTGTATAGGATTCTGCCAATACCAAAAGATGGTTCAATCACACTTGGAATTATTTCTTCAACATGAAGTGTCTTTTCACTTGTCTTGACACTCACAAGACTTGGGGTCAGTTTGAAAATTCCATTTGCAGTTACAAGGTCATAATGGCCTTCACTTGCAAGCATATTTTGTAATTCTTCTAAAGCTGCAGGTTCCAGGGTGGCTAAAGTATCATTAATAATTTTTGCATCCTTTTTAAATTCCTTGCCAATAGCAGCTTTGTTTGGAACAGCTTCAACTATTTTCACTTGTTTTGGAACAGGTAATTTCTTCTCAGCTGCAAGCCTTATGCCAGTAGCTTTTGTGTGTTGAGTTAGGTCATAAGCAGATCTGTCGGCACATCCAACACACTCAACCCAGCCGTAGCTAGTAAGGCACTCTGCATCCCAGCAGTCACATGCATAGTGTGCCATCTCATTGCCCATATGCTGTCGGAATCTCAGTTTCTTGGAGTCAATGCCCACTGCCAGCATGTACAAATGAATCCTGGCCATAAAGTAGCCCAGAGTCTCATTGTTAACAATCTTATTAGTCACTGCATCACCAATTGTCATAATCACCGCCGGTTTGCCTTGTTCCTGGCTATCAGCAGAATACAGCAGCATTTTTGTATCTTTTATAGATTCAAACTTTGGATGGTCCTTTGAATCACAGAAGTGTTCAATCTCACACATTGTGAACTCTCTTACTCTGAGGAGGCCTGAGCGAGGAGATATCTCATTTCTAAATGAGTTGCCAATCTGGGCAGCAGCAAATGGCAGACGTCCCTGATTGAATTCTAACAGGCGTTTGAAATTAACAAAGATTCCTTGTGCTGTTTCTGGTCTCAAGAATCCTTTTACTAAACCTGAAGGACCAATTTGTGTGTTGAACATCAAATTAAATTCTATGGGTGGAGTAAGATCATTTCCTGTAATAGGGGACTTCATATTGAACCTCTCCATTAGAGCAGACATTTCATCAGCATTCATTCCATCTAGCTTAACCAAGATGTCTTCTATTTCAGATTTCAGTTCAGCTTTTGTATTTTTCTCACTTTTAATTTTTTCTAGATGTGCCTTTATGAGATGGTCTAGACGAAAGCATTCCCCTGACTTCACATCTTTAGTCATGAGGTCGGCAAACCTTTCTACATGTCCTGATGCTTTTAAGACAGGTTCAGGGGTAAGGATGGAACAGTCTACTTCCAGCATATTCTCTTGAAGGATGAAATACTTCCTCCACAGTTGAATCATGTTACTTTTTAGAGCACATCCCATTGGGCCGAAGTCGAATTGGCCAGTTATACCACCATAAATAGCAAAAGACTGATCATAAAAGAACCTTCTTTTAATAAGGTCTTCCATCTTTGATCGATCGAACATTTCATCGCTAGGCGCAAGGCTTAGTTCTTTGTCTTCAAGTACTTTCTTTCGAGTCTTCAATTCCGCAACAGCCTTTTTGATGTCAAGTTCAGGTGCTTTCTCTTCCTTTAGTTTTCTAACAAGATCACCTTGACTTTTAACACTAGCCCTAAGTGGAGCTAAGATTTCTTCGATTTTTGGATCAGCCATAATTGATTCCCGTAAAGGATTAGGTATTTTTATTTTTCTGTGTAGTTTATTGCTGCCCCACTGACTAGATACAAATTTGGACTGAACTTGAACAGACGGTAAGCTCTTGCTAAATACACTACATTTATAGACTAATGAAATAATGTTTCTCATTTATTACGTGAGAAACGACGTATTTATTGATCACATATGGAGTTAACCGGTGACAAAGCAGTCGCGTGTTCGGTGATGAAAACGAAGTTTATTTCAAAGAAAATGACAAATGTCATATTGACATACGTGGCTCATCCTAGAGATGCCATTATACAACATAAATAAATAACAAAAATTGCAATAAAAAACCTTAATCATCAATTTGATGATACGAGTATTTTTTTAGTTAGCGGTTGTTACATTTGATATCATTTTTTTTTATTTCTTAATAGCCCAATATCAGCTCGAACATTTTACATTATACTGGCAATAAATGATACTAGCTCTATCTCTTTCAGACATTAAATCACTGCATGCAATTATCATAAGATAAAGCGTGATGGGAATAGTTTAATTATTTGTTTTCTTTTTCAAATATCTCATTTTTGACAGCACAAAGAAGGCGGCCATTTTATAGCTTCTTGGAGAATAGGGATAGGAACGAGCTGTGGTTTTCGGATAGCAAAAATTTATTTGTTATAGTTTTGTAAATTATTTTATACAAGAATTTTAACTTACGTACAAAGCTGTATACGTATTAAGTGTAAGTTTAGTGGTATTTATGTATTGAGCAGGGAGAAATGGACGATCCAAACAGGATGATGGCGCATAGCGGCGGGCTGATGGGACCGCAGGGCTACGGCCTGGGTGGGGAAGGCGCCCCTACGGCTGGAGAGGGCGAGGCTCGTAAACAGGACATTGGGGAAATCCTACAACAGATAATGAATATTACCGACCAGAGCCTTGATGAAGCCCAGGCGAGGAAACACACACTAAATTGTCACAGAATGAAACCTGCCTTGTTTTCTGTGCTTTGCGAAATTAAGGAAAAAACGGGTAAGTCATATTTAATAAAGAATTTTATTGAATGACACAACTATTAATTTTATTGAATGATACTGTTCTAAATATTAACAAGTATGTAATTAGTTTGATATTATACACACTATTGAATAATTTTACTTCTGTTCTATATCTACTTCTAATAACTAATGGTATACATCAATTGTGTCCAGTGCTGTCACTTCGTAATACTCAAGAAGAGGAGCCTCCGGACCCACAGCTGATGCGGCTGGACAACATGCTGATTGCGGAGGGTGTTGCGGGCCCCGAGAAGGGCGGAGGCGCTGGAGCCGCAGCGTCCGCATCGGCTGCGGCTGGAGAGTGGGGTAAACACTGCCTTAATTAACTTATAAATAGTTGGTGTTGGATTAGGTGCATGCTTTATTGTTTGGCAAACATCAATAAAATAAGTAATAAGGTATATTAGTGTTATTTCAATTATGCAATAAACAAGTGAAACATTTCCATTCTGGAAATAAATTGGGCATAAAATTATCACAGTATAATATACAATAATGTATGTTATGCAGTTTTTGGGTTATATTTGTTTCCTTTATTTACAACAAATATGGGCATGGTTGGTTAAATTGGCATGATTATATATTTAGTGATTTTGTTTAACAAGATAAAGTATTAAGTGTATATATGTATTTATAATTTAAGCTGGTATTATTTTGGCAGTCATTTGCAAGTGTTTAGTTTCTTATTTATAAAATCACATACTGCAGCCATCAGTCGTTATAAAAGTAATATTTCAGTAACACTGATGAATGAAATGTGTTCAGATAATTATGTGGGATACTTATATACTAGATGTATTCATAAGAGGTCATTTATCTGTTTGTATAGACCAAGGGGTAAGACATGTACTCGTAAATGAAGATAAATTTAAATTGACTATGAGTCATTTTTTATCAATCTACCTACCCAACAATGGTATGGTAGTAGTGTATTGGTCAGTTTTCTACATAGTGCGCTTGCAAGTGGCTAATTAACAGAGTTTGGGATGGAGGTTGCATGTAACTCTTTCTGTCCCTCCATTTGCTGCAACTTAAGGCACTGTGGCTCAAGCAGATAACGCGATCGAGCACTCGGACTATCGTGCGAAGCTCGCCCAGATCCGCCAGATATACCACCAGGAGCTTGACAAGTACGAGAATGCGTGCAACGAGTTCACCACGCACGTCATGAACCTGCTGCGCGAGCAGAGCCGCACCAGACCCATCACGCCCAAGGTATTAGCCGTTATCTATCTGAACTAAAAACATTTGAAATTAAGTGATAAATGCTTTCTTTTTACACTGATAGAAAAATGTATTTATCTATACATTTTTGTTTACAGGAAATAGAGAGGATGGTTCAAATAATTCACAAGAAGTTCAGCTCTATTCAGATGCAGTTGAAGCAGTCCACTTGTGAGGCTGTCATGATATTGCGCTCGCGGTAGGTGATTCCATCCAATCAGTAGTTATTATATATTCTCTTCAGATTTCTTGTCAATAAATCATAAGTTTTTCAACAACAATGTATGTCACTTTCTCAGGTTCCTGGACGCCCGTCGCAAACGGCGCAACTTCAGCAAGCAGGCCTCCGAGATTCTCAATGAGTACTTCTACTCGCACCTCTCCAACCCGTACCCCAGCGAGGAGGCCAAAGAGGAATTGGCACGCAAGTGCGGCATCACTGTTTCACAGGTTACTTTGCCACAATTGACCTATATATATTTGTGTATCTAATATTTTTTAATGATTTAAAAGGCTGTACGGACTTCTTTATGTCATCTTTAAGTGTGTCAGATTGGTTGTCAGATGTTCATAATTTCTTTCACTTCACGTATTGAAGTATAGATGTCGTTGGCAGGTGTCCAATTGGTTCGGCAACAAGCGCATCCGCTACAAGAAGAACATCGGCAAAGCTCAGGAGGAGGCGAATCTGTATGCGGCTAAGAAAGCAGCGGGTAATTATTATTTTCACATACAACTGCTTAAATTATAATAATTTTAAAATATGAATATGACTATCGCGGACATTTAAAAATTTAAAAATGTTTAATTATCTTCCCCAAGAATTTTTTTCGCGTCACATTTTTGTCATATGAAAGTGAATAGCTGAATAGCATAGACAACATACCCGCGCTGTACACTATGGTTTCCGCACACAGACCTGCCTTGGATTGGCGCGTGCAGGCGCGATGCTAGCTCCCCTCCGGCCCGACCCACCTCGTATTACAGTAAACTATCATTCTTTACGTCCTTATTGACATCTCTATCACATCTGCCCCGTAACTAGTTGGATATAGAATTCATTACACGTTCAAAGTTATAACAAATAATTCTTTTTTAATATGAATTATATATATTGTAGATATGGTATACGAATTCGTTTCTCGCTATATTGGCGGCCAACACATATCTAATAAAGAGATATTTTGTTTAATGTCAGCAGGCGAAAGAGAATCCATTATTTGAATCTTATATGTTTATTCCCGTCTAGTACCAATGAAATTTCCTAGTAGAACATAAAATATTATGTGAAGGCCTTCGTTAGAGAGGTAAACCTAAATGTAATAAGATTGATGAGGTCGTTATTGTCTGCAGCAGCGGGGGCGTCACCGTACTCAATGGGGGCGGCGTCCGGCACGGCCACGCCCATGATGTCGCCGGCGCCCACGCAGGACAGCATGGGCTACTCGCTGCCGGCGCCCGGCTACGACGCGCCCCAGCCCGGCTACGACGCCGCCATGGGCTACGACCCCATGCACCAGGATCTCTCGCCCTAACTCTTCCTGCGGTCGGTTAAAGGTAAATTATTTATTTAGTTTTTACATATCTCGTCGATTAAATAGAAAAATTACGTTTTTTTTCCAAATGTTCGGAAAATTGGATTTTTACTTAAAACAAATTCTAAAACTATTTTAAACACTTAAAATGCTTGTCCTGTAAAAAAATGTAAATTTTGATAAATTTAATTTTTCTACTTAACCGACGTATGTCTGAGACAGTTACAACGTAGAGAGAACGCATACACGAACACGGCGCTGTGAAGAAAATATTTCAAATAAGAGACAAATAAAAAAAATATCTTTTTGTCCTTTTGGTTTACCTCAAAATCTAAAGTGATTTTATTTTAATAATATTTTTTTATATAGAATGTACATTTGTTGCAGGTCCGGGGTGCGAATGTAATCGTGCAGCTTCCACACAATGCCATTCAGCACACGCTCGTGTGCAGTGAGCCTTAGCGTTAGGACATTATGTATACTATGAATTTTACGACACATTTTAGCTCTAATATTTTTGGACGGACTTAAATTTGCCCTGTACTATGTATTGACTGGTGCACAGTATTTTTTTTTTAATTTTATACATTATTTTATTTTACTAATATTAACCTTAAAGGCTGTTTTAACATTTAATAATTCTAAACAAATTGATTGTATTGACTCAAATGCTTCAACTAACGAAGTACTTTCTTTCTTTTGTAACAGTAATCGAAGAAATATATAGTATTATTGGATATTTCTTCCTTGTATACGCAGTTAAGTATTATTTGTCAACAGAACAGTTATTTTAAAAATTATGCTTCGCTGAATTTGGCAGTATTAGTACGCCAATGGCGAGATCTCTTGTTTCTACGTGCGGTGGATATAAATATACGATAGGTGTAAGCATTATAGACAAGTTTAACTTTAGGACACTGAGTGGTGTCGCCGGGTGATTGCAGCTGTTTGATCCTCGAATGCCTTCAGTACTATGAAATACCACTTTACAATTATTTTAGACGATTTCTATGGTCTTTACACGATTTTGAATATTCACATTCAAGTTTTAATTTCGCTTATGGGACTAATGTACACACTAATGTTCAATATTTTTTTTTACATTTGACAGAACAATTTTTTCTTCGACGACACAATACTGGCAGCCAGATGTATATTAGACTATTTTATTAAAAACTCTTTGCTCGTCAATATCTTAAACAACACGCAACAAAGACGCCTTGTTTGAATACAAATAACCATTTGTAATTTATTTTCAAGGAATACTAGAAATTAGTTTAAAGTTATTGTAAAGTGTTGGAACATTGTAGGAGGGGGGGAGGCGAGGCGAGGAGAGGGGAAGGGTCATGTTGTGTGCAATTTAATATTTTATTAGAATCGGTTGTGTTTACGCACACAAAGTATTTTCGTCTTAATCATGGAGTCCTATTAACAATAGCTATTTTTTATCGATCTTTTACTAATCACTTATTAGTCGACAGCGAGCGGGGCGCTGTGAGCGCCTGGACTATGTCTTATATTTTAAAGTAGGTACTACCATGATAATTATATATGTTATTTTCTCATGTATTTAGTCGATAAGTTGATTTTTTAATATTTTTTTTTCATCGTTCTTATTGAATATACGAATAATGTAATGCGAAATGCAAATGAAATACGAATAACACTTAGTGAATAGTTTGATTACGAGAAAAAAATATTATATTATATAGAATTAAGTTGATGTGTTCTAAAATCAAGATATCTGAAACAGTATACGATGAAATTTGAAAATTTTAAATAATTAAATAAAATTGCTACCGATTACCGAGAGGGCACCGCCGCCGTGCGGCGACACGAGCACACTGCGCCAGTGTGTTCTTAATTGTAACTTGTTGTGCGGCGCGCCCGCTAGGGGCGGTGGGGAGCGGCGCGCGCGTGCGGCGGTGCGCGCGACATGTATACGACGACTTCATTGTTATTGCGACCATCAGATTGACTTAAATACATTTTTGTGTAGTTAAGTGTCGTGTTTTATTTCAAAGTATACCCAATGCTCACTAAAATGGTTACCCTACACAATCCTATTTACAGATATATGCACACCTTTATTTTATTGGCACGTTATTTATACGTGAGATTTAATTACAGGCTTACAAGTAACAATATAGTTAACCACAACATTGTCAACAATGTATACTGCACTAAAAAGCAAATGCAATTCGAATAACAATCAAAAAATTGTGTAATAATAATATGTTTGAATAGAGGATATTTCATTTTGATTAAGTGATATTATTTAATCTTTAAATGTTAGATATCGCTGTAGATAGGTATACCACAAGCGGCGCATTATTATTAGATGTTCGGGCAACAAAATACATAAGGAATTCGATTACGTGATATGTTCGTTTGCTATCCATCGGTATCCATCGCTATCAATGGATAACAAACGAACGTTTGTGATTATGATAATAGATGCAAAACAAGTCGTATCAATAACCAAATGTTTCTTTTATTGACAAAATATTTTTTTTTGTTTGATGAATAAAAAATATAATGACAGGACCTAAGACCTTTTTAAAAACAAAAACTTCATCGTGTACAATTTATGTATGGCCGATGTCTAGCAGGGGGCAGACAAGAGCTGATGATGTACTACTTTGGAAACGACTTTCGAAAGTACCACTTTCAAGCTTCAACTAAAAATAAAACAACATCGTCATTTGTCTCATTTGACACGCTTAAAGCAGAAGACACCTAAATTGTCCAAATTCGTTACACGGAAAATGCACCATCTAAACTCGGCTATGGGCTCTAGCTAAACAGGTATATAGCCTTAATTACAATGTATTACGAGACGTATAGGTCAATAACAATGCTTTCTATTATTATGTGAGACTACAGCACTTGGTTTTGACAAAAATCACTCCTTATTACAGAATATTTTGATTGTGTATATTATCAGTGTTGTCTTGACCTTCAACTCTGTGAGTAAGCAACACAGGCGTTCAATGAAAATGACTTGGTCGTCGTTGTCGAGTCAGTTTCGTGTAGACATCGAACAGAAGCGGTATTTTTCTACATATTTAATTATTTATATATTGTCATTGCTTGTAATGTTAAGATCTATCAGTGCTCTAACTAAAATCGTGCCAAGTACACAAAATTGTAAGTAAATTAATTACTTAATTATGAATTAAAATACCTAACCAATAAAATAGATGACGAAATATGATACATGGAAATAAGAAAAACATTTCTGTGTAGTTTTTTTTTATGTTTGATATTAATTAAATAATATTCTATTGTGAATCACTAACCAAAACAAATGAGTATTTTATAGTGACAGGACCACAGATTATGATATAAGTTTTTGGTCGAAATAAAAACAGTAAAAATTGGAAATATTTTTACGACATTTTGTTTGCCTTGTAAATCTTTTTAACAAATCTTTCAGTAATAAAATCACTAAATCATTAAAACTCATAGGTAATTGATTTGTGATGCAAAACGTAAGAAATGCCTTGTATTGCAGCAGGAAGAATGACAAGCATACATAGTGCGTACATAGAGGAAGTCCACGATGTGCCAATTTCCGTAATCACAAGGCCTTTCATTCCGGAACTGGATGAAAAAAAGGTCCAGTCACTCATGGAAACAATACAAGTAAGCTATTTTAAATAAAAGGAAATGCGTTTATTGGTTTTAGGAAGGGTTAATATTGTTTTTTTTATCTTTGAACACATTAATAACACAGTCTGGAAGATTGTAACATTTTCTCACGCTTGTTCGTTTTGCATATTCATAAAAATCAGCTGTGATATACAATACTGTATATTCTTTATTGTTTTCCAATACGCTGAAGTAACGGCCTTCCTTCCTTCTTTCCTTGCTCACGAACTTTTCTGTTCGAGTCGACGGCTGAGCACATTCATATATTAACCCTGACGCTGTATCAAGCACTGTAAACATTTTCTATAGCACCCCAGTACCCGAATATGACTCGTTCGTCTACCCTACATAGTAAGTACATCCCGGACATAAAAATAAGAGAATGCAATAAAATTAAAAATGACCATAAACAAGTCTTGTTATGTCAAAAGACAAACCATAACTAACACATCGTAACGTTTTGGTTTTTATTTTCGCTTATCATCGCATCAAAACACGTTGGCCAAATACAAAAATCGCCACATAATATTATTTTAACTTGTTAGCATTCAAGTATAGCGACTCCTGCGCACAGTATTGTATTTTGCTTATGTAAATCGACTTTGTAATGATATTAACTTTAGGCAATGTCAATTGTAGGTCGATTGAGGATTATAATTTTCATACACGATTTTAAATTCCGATGCAAATTTTCGTTTCATTTAAATTACAAGTTTGCGTTGGAAGTGAATATGTGCTTTTAATATTGTATTTTAATTTCTAGAAAGAAGAAGAGGCGGGAAACGTACCTCCTATTGACGTTCTGTGGATCACGGGTTCCGAAGGTGGTAATTATTACTACAGTTTTGGTGGGTGCCATCGCTACGCTGCGTACAAAAGGCTGAACAGACCCACTATACCTGCGAAACTTATCAAATCCACTGTCACTGACCTGCAGACATATCTCGGCAGCAGCACGCCCAATCTAAAGTGAACGATGACGTTAAGATTTTTTTTAAATATCGGCTTTCACAAGTGCGTGTGTTCAGTCAGCTATATATGTTAAAATTTGTTTTCGATCGTTGCATTTACAGAGCCGTAACGCTCTTTATACTTTCGTGCAACGTACCAACGCGTCCGTTCGCGGTGTTCCAACTAAAAGCCTACAGTGGCTTGAACGTTTCCTACCTACTGACTCGAAGACGTGAATACAAAGGTCACTAGGATGCAGTTTTAAAATATGTTTATGAGAAAAAAGTCAGTAATCATAGCATGTGGACCACTAATTGCTTTTCACTATCGACCCGGTTTTTGTGCTTCTCATATTTCAATTTGTGAGAAAGGACAGGGTTTACGGACGAGGCAATTTTTTCAAGTGGAACACCGCGTGCGTTTATGTTTGTACAACAATGCCGTAAATTAAATGTTCGATAATTGATTTCGTTTTTGAGTGTCGTTGCAAAGTTTTTAATTGTAAGTTATCAAAAGTTACGTACGTTTAATATAGCACTTCCTGGTAAAGACATGATGACCCTTTAATATTTTTAATCATATTTTTTTTAATGAAGCGAAAAATTTATAAAGGCCAGCTACTTAATTCTGCCAGTAAGATAATTGGAATTTAACCGTAAGGAACAAGTTTTGCAAATGTTTTACTTTAAAAAATAGGTTATAATTAAATAGATGAAATAAAATATGCAAAACGTAAAATAAGAAATATTTAAATTGAAACGTACAAGCGTGTTACAAATGTATTCTTTTAGGTATAAGCAAATAATATTTATACAAACTATTTATTTTTCATATTTCATATATACTTATATAGTGAGTATTTATAGCCATACTTTACCTGTTAAATGTTTTTAGATTAAAAAAAAATAAAACAAAATTTCATTTCTCCAACCGTGTTTTTATTTTGGAGTCGTCCTATCTAACTAGGGAACAACGAGACATGCTGTTTTTTTTTTCTATATATTTACAAACTTGAACATAAATAATATAAAAATACATTTATACAATACCGTCGTCCGCGCGGCCGCTGGCTGCGCGTACTGAACAAATGAACACAAACTTATTAATTACAACTCACCGCTAACGTCAATAAACAAAAAGATATACAAAAGAATCACATAAAATGTGTGCGTCGTAGAAATATTAAAAATTAATTAGGCCATTCTGTAAAAAAAAATCTCTTAAAGCTTTAAAAAAAATCTATTGAAAGGCTTTTTGTTCAAAAATACATATTTTAAACATAGTTCTCATTTTAAAAATAATCATTCTTTACAATTTAACTACAAGATATCCATCGTTCCACATCAAATTTCGATTCGATTTAAAACTGACGAGTTTTTATTTCAGTTAACAATCCCGCTTCCAACTGAATTGAAAAAATATATATCTTTATGACACAACAATCACATTTACATATGCCGCCCGCTCGTACCATGTATGTCCGGACAGTAACAACGCCGGCGCCCGACACCCCGACACCCCGACACCCACACCGCCGGCAACATACAATCTCTTCCTCTATTCAACATCACAATATATATCTTTTCAAACTATCGACCTCACAACTCGACATAAAGCAGCGTTTAAACATTTTACATTGTTACATACATATTTTAAACATTCACTACAATTTAATACATTGAAGCATTTAAATATTTCATTTCGTAAAATTTAAATTGTCCTACTATTATATTTATTTACAATTTATTATGTCGTGTAAGAAGTAGCTGTAGAGAAGTGACATTTCATTGGAGACTAGACTAGGAACATAGATTTATAACCTATAAATATAGTATTTAATATAAGTTTGACATTTAGTCGAGAGTCAAATTATAAAATGTCATTTTGCACTATAAATGACGAAACTTTTGCGCTCCGAATTAGTCATTTATAGATTATAAATCTATGACTAGATTACTAAAATTCGTACGTAAGATCCTAACCTCTATTGACTCAATGGCAATTATTCATAATTTTTTTATCGCATTTATAGAGTAACGGTCATTCTTACAGCCACTTCCTAATCATTTTAAATTCTAAATCTAAACTTTGACATATAGAAAATATTCTTTAAATATTTTTTTTTTCTATCTGGAAGGATATCTGTCATTGTTTTTTTTTGTAATTCCCGAGTCCGTAAATACCCTTTGCCTACTTTTGTAATAAATATCTAAAAAGAATACATTTATCCATAGAGAGGAGATAATAAACTGCTGTTGGCACAAACCTTTACTTGTCCGATATTGACACAAGGAGGTGGGCGGTGTGTCTCTGTCGCACCGCTTGTTTTCCCCTATACTTCCGTCTCGCTCACACAAAGTAAACAAGCAAAGATTTGTAACATAGTACTCATATCCTATTATAATTTATCATTGGAGGGGAATATTTATTGTACATTTAAAGCATCCTTAAGTTACACATTATTAAATATTCGCCATTATAATAACTAGCACAGATTCTGTAAGTTTGCAACAAATGCGATTATCTATGAATGAAACAAATAAAACAAATGAAATTAATACTCGTTGGAATGCATCGATCGTGCTGTAAACTGATGTCACAAACATTTGAACAATTAACGCTAAAATTAGTGCTTGTTAATTTTATTGTTGCTTTCAACTGTACCAATAGTTGTATTAAAAAAATGCTATTGCACTCATTGTTTAAAAGTGTTCCAAATATTGTAAATAATCAAAAAAGCGAGGAACATTAAACATTATTGCACGTCAATTTGGAACTTTAGTTTGTTGTAATCAAATAAGCGAAATAATTATCTAGTTCTAGCGTGTTTCGAAGCTCGCTACTAAATCCTTACAACTGCTGCAAATTAAATGACATAATTTGAATTGTTTATAAGATTTATCAAACGTGATACAGACCTGTTTGTTTTGATTTAAAAAAGACTACAACGTGAAAGTATTGTGTATTAAATACAGATTTTTATAGCAAAGTTATTGTCAGCAACAAAAAGTATAAAAGTAATATGATATAGGTTATGAACAGTGTTGCCTATAATAAAAATCCGTTCAAAAACTTGAAACCGTTAATTTTAATTGGAAAATATTTTATGCTGATAAAACTTTTTTGTAACAATATATTTAGTTTATACATATTTTAATATGATATATAGTTTTAAACAACCTTATTTTAATTAAAATGTCATAATTGTCATTTAGTTAGAATAGAACTCGATTTGAAAATATACTAGTCTACGCTAAATTTAAAGCATTTTACGCACCATCGAAAATGTTCATAGTGCAAGTTTTTTTTCTATTGAGAAGAGAAGAGAGCAAAAGTTTTAAGTAAATGTACTTTAGTACAATATGCGACATCATAGTTTTTTTTTGACCAAGAGATACAACTTTCATTGCATACTTATATATGTATTTTATATATATACGTATATTTATAAAATAAAATCTAATAAATAAATTGAGATTTACGCCTTGGTCATTTATACCAAAGGTTGTTTATATAATTTTACGTTCACAATAGTGAACTTAGGCAAATATCTCCGTGCATTAAAACTGCAGCCTATTAAGTCAATATAAAATAACTTCCTATATCTACTCCATTTCTAAAATATCAACATTCATATACTCTTGTACGACTAAAGTTCGCTTGTCAATTTGCGAATTCATCTTAAAATATTATTTCGAAACAGATATGAGTTTTACGTTGCGAGAGCAATTTTATTTTTTTATGTCATAGATTAAATATATTCTAGAATGGATTTCAAATACTTTTTTTATTTCTGGTTTTTATATAATCGTTATCATCGAAATGTCCAATTCCGTTTACATTACTCTGTAGTTACGTACAGTTGGTACGGGGTAACATCAAATAACATTTATTATTATAGAATCAAGACTACCTGAGCGCATGCAAGTGCTCAGTAATCACCAAAAGTCTTTTTACACAATTACTCAAAATACTGCTAATCTTGAAGTATCTTCACATAGCAGAAGTAATCGTCGTCACAAAAACAAACCTTTTTATTAGGTTTGTGTGCAAGTCTAACCTCTATTTGAGCACCAGTGTAACGTGTCGCTAGAGGCGCTCAGACGAGGTCGCCGTCGCTGGGGGGCGGGGCGAAGTGCAGCTCGCGCTCGGCGAGGCAGAGCTGGCATCAGTCGAGCGCGCCGATGCACTCGGGCTCCTCCCGCACGCACTCCTTCGGGAAGTATCCCGACCGGTTGTCATCCTGCGGACATGGGACATTTGTTTGTGAACAATTGAATGAAGACACACTTATTCATACCCATGGATCATTTTCTTCATTAGTTGTAAATTACGGTTTCTGCTTGCGTTGTATAGCAGACCTTGTCAAGAGTCCTGCCCTTCCACCATCCGCGGCTGTCGCCTTCCTTGCTGAGCACGAGCAGCTTGGCGCCGGGCCGCAGCGCCAACTGCGTCGCCTCCAGAGGTCGGAAGTCATGGATCACCGTCGCTACCACGCGGCGGAACGGCCAGCGCAAATTCGAGTTTAAACTGCAATTTTGTTTTTTTTTAAACTTTATTGTTGTTGCTGCAATAATATTGTTAAGAAGATTTCGCATACTCCTTTATATTCTACATTAACCTCTAGGGACAGTATAAGACCTTGTTACTCACCCGACAAAATTTTCTGCGAGACTGGTGAGCTCGTAGTAGGAGACGAGCTCGACGACGCTGCGGAAGAAGCGCGACTCGGACAGGTAGTAGTGCGGGACCTGGTCGATGGGCTTGCGGCACACGCGCATGTGCTTCACCGTGTTGTCCGTCCTGAGAGAAAAGATAAGGACAAGTTATAGCTATAAATGAAAATAAGGTTTCTTCATATAAAAAATATATAAGACAAGGCAAAGAATTTACTTTAGTGAGAGCGCGTAGTGCGTGTCGGTGGGCGAGTGCAGGGCGGCGCGCGGCCGCACGCGCAGCAGGAACGTGCCGTCCACGCGCCGCTCCAGCCGGGCTGTCGCCGTCTCGCGACCCATCTCGCCCACATACCTGAAAATGCATAATTTTCTATACAAATGTTTATTTATAAACAAAAAAAAATAATGACAAAACCGTTAAATCAGTTTAGAATTCTCCTTAGTTTAAATGAAAACTATATGGTCCTTCGAGACGGATGTATCAGTTTTTAAACCAATATCTTTTAATTTCCCCATTCTATATTTTTGTTAATAAATGATTGCGCCAGAAAGCATGTAAATGTTTGTTGGATACTTGTATCCTTTTGCAGTGCTTAGTACTGACCACATGTAGTAGTGCAGCGCCTGGTCGGGCTGGTGCGAGTGCGGCGGCAGCGGGGGCGCCGGCGCCAGGCCCCCGCCGCAGCGCCCCGACAGCGCGATGCAGTCCTTGTGCGCGCACGCGTTGCACACCGAGCACAGGTAACCCTGTAGTTACATCGTATACATCCATGTGAGTCACTTGTTGGGTATATGTGCCTCAATACATTAGACCATTCGAAATACTACTTTTAATTAATATGTTACTAACCTGAAATATTCTGCCCTTGAGGAACTTGGAGCAGTGGTGGCACGTAGCGGGCTTGTCGAACGAGTGCAGCACGAACTTGTGGTTGGTGCTGCGGCATCCGGAAGGTTCCAGATTGTCTCTACAAACGACACACAAAATAGTCACTAATCACATGACTTGTATTCCTAAACGATCTCGCGGTATTATTCTATACAACATTCTAACTTTGGAGGGCGTAGCATGCACAGGGATGTTCCACGCCGCCTTTCTTTTATGTGCCGCCCATACATTCTCATAATACTTACATGGCATCTCTAATAGCCTTGATCCACTTGCGGCGGCAGTCGTCGGTGCGCGCGTACAGGGTGAAGGTGGCGCGCTTGTTGCGGCGCACGAGGTAGAAGTGCGCCGCCCACCGCGACTCGCCGCGCAGCGTGCGCCGCGCGCTCGCCTCCTCCACGCGGTACTCCGCCAGGCGCACGCCCTCGCGGTACGAGTACTGGTTGTCCTGCCGCACACAAACATTGCATGTACATCACCAACTCTTAACGTCTCGTCTAACACACATATACAGGGTGATTTCTTTGAAATTCGACGAACCTTGACAGGTTTGCAGAGCAGCATGAGCTTGTCAAAGACAAACACATATCGCGAGCGCAGCTTCTGGTCCTCGTGCGCCTTGACCTTGAGCTCACCGTCGAGCAGCAGCCGGCCGTACGCCGCCAGCCCCGCGCCGCCCGCGCTCATGTCGCCGTACTCCCAATCGATTATGCTCTCCTGGTACCAAATATTTAAATCATTTCAGACAATCTTGATTCAACTATCATATCTCAAATCGATAACAATGTCCTAAAATATTTTCGCATTCTAACCATCAATAGGAACGTTTTAATCACCTGCACTTTGGATAGTAGCGCCAATACCTCGCTGTCCCTCTTCACCTCGTTGATGTACTGCGCCACGTCGACCATGGCCTCTTTCGCGCGCTCCAGCCCACGGAACTCTTCGTGATTCTGCGAGTGATATTATGACAGTCAGGGATATGCGGTCACAATTATATATATATATATAAAATGGGTAATGTGATTGTCGTACCGGCTGTGTCTCGTGCACCAGTTTGTCGAGCAGCAGGTGGTACTTGAGCACGCGCTGCATCGGCACCGACAGTATGTCGCGCAGCTGTATCCGACCATCGCTGTGCTCCTTCTGACATTTCTGCCGAGATAATACAACTAATGTGAGTTATTTTTTATAAATAAAATGTTCTTTATACAAAGTAAGTGTAACGATCGCGTACCACTAATTGTTTGGCGAACGTGTGGTCCCTGGCCTCGAGGGTCTTGAGCGTGTCCTGCGCGTGCGTGAGGTTGGAGCAGTAGTCGCCGTACAGCAGCAGCCGCTCGCGCCACGCCAGGAACACGTCGGCGAGCCGCGGCGCGCCCCCGCCCGGCACACACGCCTCCGTCGCCAGCCGCAGCTGACGCAGCAGGCCCGAGTGCGTCTCGTGCAACTCCTGATAATGTAAGCAGATGCGTTAATTGTTCTACATAATTTCAGATATATAGATAACCATAGAAGAGGTTTTTTTTACCATATTTTACGGTCTATTACCGAGAAGTTTGTTTACGTTGAATACAGTTTGCAATTTGTTAATTACTAGAAAGTGCAACCTTATATAATTAGTGAAAATTTCTCACCTTTATACCAAAGAATATAACTTGCAGGTCCTGAGGTTTGAGGTAGGGAGTCAACGGCCTCAGGAAGTATTTAATGATCTTACTGAGCACGTCGACGTAGTTACACTCCGTGTCCACGAGCTCCCTTATAACGTAATCTCTCTTCTCTAGGCTGTGCGAAGATGTTGCCAGCTGAAAGACACAAAGGGATTATTATGCGAGTTGGTTAAAAAGTGAAAGTGCAGGCATGCATTGAATTCGTTGAATTCGAAACATTCATATTAAAAATTAACCATTCGAAGCGTAACTTTACGAAACATCGTAGCTGCGAGCAATCTAGACTACGAGGCGAATAAAAATAATGATACCAGAAATAATGAGCGAATGAATAATTCACTGTATGGCCGGAATGCCGCGCGGAACTTTTACTGGCCGGCCGCCGCGGCCGCCGCGGCTCCTAACTCAGCCATGAAATTTCTTTTTCCTGCACGTTCCGCCGCGGCCGCCGAACGTTGTTTTATATTTCATTGCAAACGTTGCCGAACACTTGTCATTATTTGCTAACGTTTTTTGTAACTTTCAATCTCACGGCCCGTACGCGCGTCGTTCAATTTCGTAACGTCACATTTGGCCGGCGCATTTCACTTCAATATTGTAATTTCTATTCTATAAACTATCAATCAATAAATCACTTGGACGTGGCGTCCGATATATTGCAAGTATAAAAATATTTTGTCCATATTTTTGTTGAATCACCCATTATTTCTGGTAACACTAAAACTAACTACTGTACTGAAGCCATGTGTTGCCTTAAATAAAAGTAAGCATTTAAAACTAATACAATTAAAGTATATTACAATGCCAACTTATGTATCCCTTAATTAAAGAGCAATTAGTAACATCTGTGAGTGAGCCTTGTTCCAAATAGAGCGGACATCTTAATTCTATGTTAGTTACAGAGCATTATGTTGTTAAGTTAAATTCAGTACTTTTAGCTAATGAACGATTTTTGCACATGGAAGTTTTTTTCTTTATTAGAAATATTGTTTTCTTTTATAGCGAAATATTTGTTAGTTTAACGAGCAGCGTGTTCAACATTATTAAATATTATTTATTCCAAAATCAGTACATTAAAAGTTAATTTAAAGGTTAATCTAATTATTATAAAATGACAATGTGATTGTTTATTTGAGATATAGATACACTGCAATAAATGCTGACATTTTGACCATTACATAGTTTGGATATAAAAGTCTCAAGTTGCTAACCATAAATGCGTTGTGTTACTTTGAAATAATTTTCTTAATGCGACAGACATCGGCGACAATGAGTTGGGGAAATTCTGCACTTTGTTTCATAAAGCTTTATGATTGATTAGAGCTGACAGTATCAGTTGTATTATTTTACATTTATTGTTGACAAGTTGGTACAATAATTAATAAGGAATTACATAGAAATTATTTTTTTTAAGACAACACACGTCTTTTAAAAAAAATTGTCAATAAAAACCAATGCAGGCGTACAGCGAAAGCGTTGCTCTGCGGCGAGTGGGCGTGCACGACGTGCACGTGGGGCGTGTGCGCCAGCGCCGGCTTGAGCGCGCACAGGTCGCGGTAGATCTCCTCGTCGCGGATGCGCGCGCAGTAGCTCGTGTACTCGCTCACGTCGGGCGCGCGCGGCGGGCACGCGACGCCGCTGCGCACGCCGGGGACACACGTCAATACGTTCGCTCTAGCCCGCACCCCGCCCTAACTGCTCGCCACATTGACTGACATTAAACAAGCCTTACACTAACAACGCCGAGGTTTTTAATTACGTGTGTCAATATTGGTAACATTTTAATTAATGTTCTACCATACATTCACTATATCCAGCAACTCGGCAGCAGTATTCATTCTAGATTTTTCTACAAGTGTAATGATTTTATGTAAAAATGTGTAATTGAATATTAAATTTTATGAATATTTATATGATAAATCACTTTCTCTATGGCCATCGTCACACTGAAGTACTATACTTTCTAGAAGCCATATTACTCGGCCATAAAATAACATTACAAGTAATTAATTTCAAACAACTATCGTAGAACGTAACATCACTATATCGTATAATTTTATACGTATAAAACGGCGCGATAAAACGTGACCTTAGCAGAGCGCGACCTTCGTAAACAACGATTTTGGCAAAAGCGAAAATTGACATCAGTAATGTAAGGGTAGGTGTATACTGACCTATATTTGAATAGCGCTCGATATAAATTATAGAATTTAACTGCCGAGCGACAAGGAGAAACGTGCAATGGCCGTCCGAGCGGAATTCCGACACACCGGACGTAATATAGCAGTATCACATTGTTTAAAATACTCGAGCAGTTTATAATTGAAATTATGTCATATCGTTTATAATAAACATATTTAACTAATTAATTATCGAAATCGATTAATCGAAAACAAAAAAAAAAGTTTACAAAGTGATAAGGTAACGAGCAGATAGGACGGTGCAAGGCGGTGGGGACCGGGGACTCATTTAGAGTTACTACATCCGTTCAGAGTACGAGTCAAATGGTGTCACCACGGTAATGTCACGCGAACTTAATGGCAGCTCGCAATTTAGAAAAATGTTGACCAACAATACAATTTCAGGTATGAACACATAAACGAAGAACAACATTGCATGTGCTCTTCTCATACATAATATCAACGCGAAAACATGCCCTCGAAACTAACCACGAGCTGCCTTAAAGTTTGAATCTTTAATACGAAGTCTGAACGGGCGCGTTGTGTTTAACGGGACTGTCGTCGTCCATCACCGGCAGCTCCAAACTTAGACATGTATATGTCAGGAATAACACAATTTTATATACAACTATGTCTCATTTTTTTTTAATTTCATCAGATTTTTATTATTGTATTGTTATATCTACTTGTATTTCCTTCACGACTGCAACTAAGCTCTACGCTTGTAAGGATATAGTCCGCGACAATGGTCGAATGACGGGATTCGGAATCTCGACCACGTGATCGAAAAACCGTACCCTTAATAATTAGGCTATCGGCGCTTTTATGTTGTCACATTTATAAATAAATTGATTTCTTAATAAAATATACTTAATTATTTTTTTTTATGTATAAATAGATATCATATTTGTAGCCTTCAGTATTCATAAAAATATGCCAGCGATTATCTCGTCACGCAAACTTAGTCGGAACGAATTCGGTATTACATTGAAATTTGACGTCAGGAGTTTTACAAAAATATACGAAAACATTATCGCATGTGACCATCATTGCTGCTTATCACCGTATACAAAAGGAAGTTCTTTTTATACTAACTAAATTAACGCGTGACCACCATCCCACCCGATCGCAAGTGATGTGGTCGAAAGATACCTGCTTGTTCAGTAAGGGCCCTTACTCTACTCTTGAGGGACCTCGCGTACTTGGACGGAAACACTGAAGTAGGAACAAGCTACTTATTTACGTTGCTCTGTTATACATAGTTGTAAATAAAATTGGTCGAAAGAGAATTCTCTGGTACACCAACCTAGATATAACTAAAGAAATTTCAACAAAGTTTCATCAAAAAAAAAATTATAGCGTCTCATCATCATCATCGTCATATCAGCCGCACGTCGCCCACAGCTGAGCGCAGGCCTCCCCCGAAGATCGCCACGATGGTTGTCCTCACCCAAGATACTCCCGCGAACTTGACCAGATCATCGGTCCATCTTACGGGGGGCCTACCCACGCTGCGTCGACCTGTCGCATATAGCGTGTATATCTATTATAAGATGAATAATTCTAACAGACGCATTTATAAATGAAACGTTGTTGAGTTTACATATAAAAGAAAACAAGAATATACTCAAATCTTAGCTAAAGTACTGAACGTAACGGAAGGATATGTAGCGGCACACGCTACCAAGCGAATATATTAAACCCATGCTGAAGTAAGCTCTGTTCTATTCATCTTCAAACTGCTCCGCCGGTGCAAAAGTTAGCCGGGACATATAACGCCGTTATACATGGATTGTTAATAAGGTTCACATTCCTACGCACTTACTTCTGTAAGAGTTCCAGGAATACTATCACGTAAGAACTTAAAACGTTTTATCGTTATACTTCGAATTGTGATAAGGTATAGAAAACTCGCTCTTATCAACAGTACAGTCGTTGTATCTTCGATTTATATGTAAAATAGCGTGCAACACGAATTAATTTTAAAGTAAAGTATTTTTTTTTAATCTAGAAATGCCAGCGTACGCTTTATCCACAGATAACTGATGCGCTTGTCAGTACCAATATGAAAATTCTTGATATCTATATTTTGGCAGGGACTAAATCCTATGACGTCATCAACTTGTCAAGTTCTAGTAGATAATAAATGACATTGATAAGTAAATCTAGTTTTTCTGATCGAAGACTAATCATACGTAACGATTGAATGAGGTTTTATTCAATTAATTTATAAAAACCTTCGTGAGACATTTCACTATACTACTTATAAATACTAGTCGGTATTAATACAGATTTACACGTCAATTAAGCAGTTTTTATAAGTAGTAGAAGTTTTATTCGACTCTTATTCCATCGCATAGTCCAACGTCTCATTTTAATTTAAAAAAAAAAACTACAGATAAAAAAAATGAGTGGGATATATCTTTTATCGAATAAATTCAACAATTCTCATAATTTCTGTAACCCTTTGATCTTATCCGATAATCCATGAAGGCTCGCCGCGCACCACTCGCCCACGCTCATCCCCGCGCGACGGCGCCGAGACGGATCAGATGCGGAGGCGTAAATGTCAATGCTATACAAAGCATCCTAATTAATCTGCCTGCCTTTATATCTCCCCCGAGACTAGATATCCATTAAGAGGATTAAAATTAGTTCCAGGACTGAAGTATCGATTACTAGTGATAAATTACTTTAGCTTAGTGTACTTTTAAAATTACGTAGTAAAAGAAATTTGCTTAATGCTTGTGTGAAATATAAAATGTATTATATTGGAAGCTTTGAAGCTTCGCTCTATTAAAGAAAGATGATTCAGAATGCTACCTCATATTATTAAGACAAAGAGAATAGTGTATTGTTATTAATACAAATGCCATTATTTTATTTATTATTAATATATAAACGGTTTGGTATTAGGGAGAACGGTTTTATCACAGTGCGTTCGTGCAAGTCGCTATAAAAGTGCGCTTAAGTGAATTCAGCGCAACATGTGGGCGCAGGCGGGGGG
>JAODUI010000023.1:8307247-8322278 GCA_027563995.1 Papilio gigon
ATTATGTTTGTAGAAGCGATTAAACTGAAATTGAATATTGTTGATTGAATATAAACATCGTAGAAATTTGAGATGGGTTTTATTAAATATTTAATTATGTTTATTGGACTATCGGGTTATCGTTTGTTTCCTGATCGCAATAGTCGATGAATTATTACTTTAAGACGTTAAGTTGTTAACAGGTGTCGTTGGTGTCCAGGGCGCGGCGGGGGCGGGTGGCCCTCACACGATTCGATTTTCTCAATTTATAGGCGAGGGAGGAACGAGCAAATTGTGCATATACATATGAACAATTCTCTTCCATCAACACCGTATATGATTGTTAAAAGCTTTAGCGAAGATAAATACAAAAGGCTTTTTTAATATCACTATATTTTTTAACTGTACACCACATTATTTATTGGAGAGTTTATAGGGGGTCATATCCTCTTTCGCACCACACATCCACAATCAAACATTATATTCCGTAGTTATGTGGTCGTCGTCTTTCCGCAAATTTCTATCCAACTGTATTATTACGATTTTAAATAATGCGATATTAATTCTATGAGAAAAAATTTAAAAAAAAAAGCTAGAAAGAGTGTCTAATTAGAATTGCTTTTGCTATTTTTATTCATCACGAGGCGCGCTTGTTATTGCCAAGAAAATGTAAAAACTTAAAACGGGTATCGGTGATTTCCAGTAAATCGGTTTTATTATTATTTCTTTAATCAAATCACGATGTTTTTTTTATTTATAAATAAAACGTAATGGATGGAATATTCCGACGAAACATTTGATTCGGCAAACTGTTTAGTAAACAAGCAATACATTTTGCTTCCATTTGCGATATATACACTAACAGTTATATATTTTAATGCAAAGGTATTGTATGTTATGACAAAAAAAAAAACTGATTTATTCTATTATAATCACGTATGACGTTTTTAGAATACAAATTCAGTCACGTCCTTCACAGAGAGAGAGAGAGTTTCGACTATTGTGTCTGACGGGGCTTTAATAAGCATTTCATTTTCATAGAAAAAAACTAATATATAATAGTAAGCAGAAACATGGTTACCTAAAGACATGCGTCTAAATCTGATCCAAGTTACTCAATTATCAATGCTTGTATGATAAATGTCACATATACGAGAGGAATGCATTAATATTGGTAAGTTGCAACAAAAACGTTATGGCCAGGGGCCGGAGAGACAGTAACTCGCAAGGAAAGTAAGCCGTTGCCACGTGCGCGCTCATAATGTTAGATCATTATCATCAGGAGCCGAAGCCGAGCGCCGACTGAACGCACCTCGCACATCCGGCAACACGGCACGCACGTGACACGCTCGCAACACGCATCCATTGTTTATATGTACTAGCAAATAATCTTCGATATCGAATACGAGACAGTATTTAAAATTATCTTCAAATACATTATAAAATAAATTACATACAAATGGAACGTTACATAACGACTCGTTGATAGATTAAGCAATCCGTCGGTCATTCCTCTTAACTACGGACGAGCGAAAATAATTACGACTATTTTTATTTTTCAAACGCATTATTTTTATAACAAAAACTTTCTTTTTTGTTTAAAATAAACATAGCATTACTCTTTGAAAATATACGTAGGCTGAGACTGAGGTGTTAAGTTTCGGTTTTCTATACATTGATCTATTTTTAACGGGCGTATTCCATGCAGAACGGCGTAAACAAATTTGAGAGATGGGGCAGCAGCTACGGTTCACACACCGGCGCACGCGGACCTTCGCGGTATTCGCAACATCGCGGCCTACGCGACTTCAATGTTTGTTTTCACAGCAGAAACATTCGTAAAAACGTATTGTCGTTCTCTTCACTCCCTTTTGAATAGACTGAGATAACAATACATGTTTACAGGTGATGTATCTATATAAATTCATGGTCAAATATACAAGAAAATTATTATTGGCTACACAAGCTGAAATTTTCCAACTGTACCTACGAAGTAAGCTATCACAAACTAGAATTAAGATTGAAAAGTAATCTTACAAAATATTTGAATAATATACGTTGTTATTTAGGAAATCATTTTTAAATAACTAGCAATTTGCAGTAAACATATTCAAAACATTGATGGTATCAGCGGATAGAATAATCAGCGAACACAACCTTACGTAAGGCTGCATAACATTATAATTTCCAAGGCGCGTGCGCTGGTGTGTGAACATAATAAGAATGTAAAATGAAATGGCCACCTCGGGCATAGCGGACGTGAACTTGACATAGCACAGGTCCTCGTATATCTCCTCGACTCTGTCCTCGCAGGTCGCACTGGGTATCGTAAACTGCACCCAGGGGACTTCGGCGGGCCTCTCTTGGGGCTCATTGCCGTCGTACTGTGCCACTTCGATCGACATGTTCGCGCTACTATAATTTAATAATGTTTTACGTAGAAACATTCAGTTGTAACTTATGTATATTACGATTATATGTAAGTACTTACACAGACTGCAGATCTTTATATATGTCTTCTTCAGATTGTGTTCGGTGAGCTGAGAATGGTCTGCAAGTAAATTAATTTGTCATGATTTTAACCCTTATTAAAAAAAATTGTGTAAATATGGCACAAATTGTTTAATTTCTATTTATCTATTTATTCACACAAACATAAATATATGATTTGTTCTTAATAATAATAAGTACAATTAGGTATTTATAAAATAATATTATGTTAAGGTTTCGTTCAAACAAGTAGTAACTTCTAGTACTTTATGAGTATAAAAGATTTTAGGCATATTTGACACTAATTGATAAAAGTGTAGAAGCAAAGTAATTCTGCAACCTTTAAACTTACTTAACATTTTTAGCCAACGATTTGGGGCACTGGCTGAGCTTGGCCAGCGTGCACAGCACTCGATGGAAGTTGGACAGATCAAAGAGCATTGAAGGATCAAAGAGATCTGTTTCTCTTAACTCAAAAACTTCATGGCATGTTCGCAAAAACACTTTTATGTTCCTCATGCACAGAAACTGGAAATAAATCGTTTCCTATGTTATAATTGTTTAACAAAAGATGTTGGTATATTTTATCTACTATTTACATGGAATGTTGCTTCTCAAGTATAATTAAATCTAATTGTTTTGATGGATGTATGTTATTATGTTTCCAAAACAGATAACTGGACCATGATAAAATTTTGGCAGAAATATCAATTATTAACAGAAACCGTTAAGATAACAATTTCATTACCAATTTTTTTTGTAGGGGACTCTCTTGATGGTAATTGGTTCAATGCAGATATATTTGATTAATAATTATCAGCTATATTCTATCACTGTGTAACCCACTTCAGAAAAATATTTGAGTCTTATTATCTCATCAACATAAAATAATAATGGAATAAATTAACATACAAGTTATCAGGGAACGTGGCCAGATAAATGTGTGGAATACTATCATTGCAGTAACACTACAGTCACATAACAGATGTATTGAATATGTAAATGTGTTACTCCCTCATTCATTCATGCCGCTGATAACACCGGAATATATTCATTGAAATGTAATACTTTACACAAACATGAATGGGACCAAACTCTACTCACTGCTGCATGCATAATTAACATCTATGCGCTAGGTATAGCCTGTGCTTCGCAACTAAGACATAGTCCTTTAATAGTTATAATTAAGAAATATTGTAGTAATAAATGGGATAGTTTTTTACGTATGTCATAAAACATGACAGAACAACATAAAAACTTTAATTTCTATATAAACAATAGGTAATTTAAAGAACTCGTCTACGACTATATAAATTATTTAGACATATTTTATTGGCTTTAATTAATTTTAATACGCAGAATGCCAACATTACTGTCCGCATACCTGTGCCATTTGCGGTCGCTGATTTACGTCCTTCATGTCGATACAACCAGGATGCAATACGTTTAATAGATTGCATAGTAAAACACCATCGCGTAACGTATACGCCAAATCGTGAATAGTACTTGTCTCCCAATTTGCCTTGTGGTCCGGACGCAGCAAGCCACATCTCGTCAGCCAGGACGCGCACTCGCGCCACAGCTCCTCGCCTCCAGCAGCCATAATTTACACACTCGCTACACTGCACATCGATAATATCTGCACCAAGCACTGCTTTTTAATAATCAACAGGCCATTATTAACAAGGGTTAATTGATAATTGACATACAAATTGATACAACAAACACGACAACCTCCTCCGCTGGATAAAATAAATTTGACAACTAATTCCCGGTGTAGCCACGTTAAACAAATGACACTTGTGGCATCAATACGGTTGTGCCAAAGTTGTGAGATCGTTTTCAAATCAATTTTATTTTTCACCCAAAGTAATATGATAGCTTTTTCAAATATCAATTCAGGTTTTATAATAGTATTTCCATTTCAAATTACTATTTAATCAATATTTGTGCTTTCTTTTCAAAATAGGTCAATCAATAAACAGCTGGCAAACTTATTATTATTGTAATAGCAACATTGTGGAAAGTGGAGTGACGCGACGTGTATGTCGAACGAACGAATTTATAATAAATTTTGATAAAAGTGACAAAATATCTGTAGTTTGTTGGATTATTAGCTGACAAAGCTTCGGGTAAGACTTATATTTATAAATACAACGTTAATGTTCAACAATAATCTGCGAATTCACTAGCCGCTTATCTTTGACACACCCATGTATTTTCATTTTGGATGAAATTGTACTTTCAATATATTCTTGATTGACAGATAATTGTGAGCGCTTAGCTAAAATTAAGACAATCTATCAGTAAACGTTTTAATTTCTCCCATAATCTATTTTTAGCCTATCCCATAATCCTTATTTGGTTTATTTTGGAGCATTACGTCATTGTATATAAGAGAGCAGGACGTATAGATAGAAGGTAGGTATAGTAGGTAGGCCGGTTGTTACCAGCGGCGGCGGCGGCGGCGATGAGTGCTAAGTATCGGGCCGTGGAATCTGGAACATCGGTCGCCCGCCTCGCCCATGTACTTTCATCCTTAATTGATAATTCTGTGTTGTATCAAGATAACGCCGTCTGAATATCGATAGTGAGTACTGCAGTGCACCAAACAACTTATTGCTCTCCAAATTTCTTGAACACTAATTTATTTTCTAGTTATCATTAGATAAGAATTCTTATTTCTATTAGGAAAACACTGTCCAATAAGAATATATATTTTTTCTTTTATTTAATTACATATTTCATTAGGACAGTGTACTAAAAATATATATCAGTGCACTTGATAGGTTTCTTGACTTGTCTGTATTCAATATCATTGGTGGGTATTGATTACAATGAGTACTTTATTAACAAACATAGATATGCTTTATTTATTTAAAAAAGATACCGAAAAATTAACATGATATTAGTGTAGAATAATTTTTGCATATAAAATTGAATAGAATTGTTGGAAGTATCTCCAGAATGACTTCATAGATCTTGATAAAATTTATTACAGATATATATATATTAGTGCAAAATGTAGAAGTTTTCCTGTCAAAACATTTTCATTATCATAATCTCTTATGTGTGAATGTATTGGTGACTCACAAGGCTATGTGATGTAATACATAAAGTGTGATGTCAGTGTGGCTTGACCTTTATGGACAAGTCGCTAATTTATGTAATTAACTCTCATTGCTTATAGTCCCATTGTAAGTAAAAAGTAGTTTATTTACTAATGAATGTATATTTAATATAGATATATTGAGATTTTAAAAAGAAAATATTGGAGACAATACTGTTACCACTGAGATTTTTTTGTCATCATTTTACATAAATTTGAACATCATATAGAATAAGGAAGTTTTTGTTTAGTTTTATATGATTGCCTGTAATTTTTTATCATAGCCCATTTTTATTATTACCCTTAATGAATTGCTACATAAGAAACTTCAATAAATATACAATTATTTCTTTTTGTTATAGCTGCTTTAATCATGGAGCAGATCCCGCCACCCAAGGAGGTGAAAATCCTTGAAACAGCTGAAGATATCCAAGAGCGCCGTGAACAGGTACTTTTATAATCAGTGACCCTTATAATTAAGACTAGTCAACAACTTGGGTTGGCACCAGGGGACACTGCCCATGAACCAACATGGTGACCATATATATCTGATTGATTTTGAAGTAGTACAGCCTTACCCAGTGATGGTCTATTTATAAAAACCTTGTTAAAACAGCCGCACCTGTTCTGTGACTTGATAAGGAAGTATTTGAACTTTAAAGTTAGTAAGTTACCTTCAATGCCTAAAGTTAATATTACATCATCCATGTGATGGGTTAAATTTTGTTATCTTATTATACAAAGGTTTTTATGGCATTTAATATTGAAGATCTGGTGTTCTACATTTAGTTATTACAGCATCTATGATACTTTGATCTCACTAGATGTGTTAAATATATAAATATATGAGAAAACCGGGAACTTATTTACTTGTTAATATTTTTAATAATTAATGACTGCTATTAAAAGCAGATTAAGTTAATGTTCCGCACAATTTAATATGTTAGTTTCAAATTATCTATTTGTATTAGTAATAAAATAATTTGATTTTTAAAATTAATGTCACGAGTGAAATATATTTGTTCCTACTAGGTTCTGAACCGATATGAAGACTTCAAGCAGGAGGCGCGTGCCAAGCGAGAGAAGCTGGAGGACTCGCGCCGCTTCCAGTACTTCAAGCGTGACGCTGACGAGCTCGAGTCCTGGATCCAGGAAAAGCTGCAGGCCGCCAGCGATGAGAGCTACAAAGATCCTACCAACCTTCAGGTAACATATCTGCAGATATCCTCGTAACATGGCTCTTAACTTTCTACTTATTCTATTCTTTATGTAGTTATGGCTAATTAAAGAATCTTGGAGCAAATGAAACATTACACCAAATAAGAAATATGTAGTAAAGTTGATCACTTGATAAACTGATGATCATCAATCTGACCTTTCCTGGCCAACAGTGCAGTCACGGCTTGGAACAAACTCCCGGAGAATGTAGTGATGGCACTAACAATTAACTCTTTAAAACATAGACTCAACTAACTATTTACCACACCCATCAGGTACCCAGCTGCTAGTCTGTAACAAAATAGTAATATATTGATTATTTGTCTCCGGGGGAGGACTTCGCCCAGCTGTGGGCGATATGAGGATGGTGGTGATATTGATGCGACAAATTTCTTTTATTAAGGCATATGTTCTCTTCAACACATACAAATTATAAATGTTAAGAGAACAACGTGAGAACATATAAAGTGACCTTGTCCGCTTTATTAATGTCGTATTTTACAATAGATTGGCTATCATTTTGTTGTGTTGTATGTATACACAAATATAGATTCCACATCTTTCTATACCAGTTTTTTTTTTGTTATGTAGAATATCGGCAACAATAGCAGAGAATAAGAATCTTTTTTGTAGAAACAAGCCTTACATTTTAGACAGGTTCAAGGCTATAGATTATATTAAACTTAGGGTATGAGTAAAGGGATAAAATCCACAAGTTAGTAAGCAGTAGTCGAGCAGGATTGGCTTTGTAATTTAAAATTTCCCTGATTTCTAAATGAATGGTTGTTCCTTTGATATGACAGCTTTTTGTTATAGAATAGTTATATTAGTATATATTCATCGTTAATATATCCAATGCTTGTAATACGTAATGCTGTTTACTTACAATGTCCGTTACGAAGGTATTAAAAGAATTTCTCACTTCCTATATATTGAAATATCAAACATAAGAAATGTTTCTATGTGAGGTGAATCATTACAAAAGGATTTCAGTCCATAATCTTATCTCAATTCTTCTTAAGAATAGGAAGCCATTCGCCGCATTGCGACTGCGAAAACTAGGGCGCGTGTCCCGTTAGTTACAACCGCAGCGCTTACGGATGTCTACCAAATAGGACTCTAACAAACATGTCCTGTCTCATGACATTGACTATCTAATTTGATGGTTTAATCAGTTCTTTTTTTTTAAGCTTGATATACATCAAATCGATGGGAACACAGCGCTGATGTGGTTACTAAGGAACCAGATTCAATCGGTTAATAGGATTACGAAAATTTATTTTAAACTATACAGTGTTCAATGTTGAGTGTAATATGCTAGATGATATTAGAGGAATAAAAACTAAAATGTTCAAACTAAAGGTTTTAAATGGTTTTATCCTCATCATCATCATCAGCCCTTGTCTGGCCACCGTCGAACATAGGCCCGTCACAATGCCTTCCATAATATGCAGTTTTGAACTTGTTAATTTTCTCCACATAACGTTTGCGTAACATTATCTCTAAAGTTTTACTACATGTTACAATAACGTAATTCAAAACTATTGTTCTGAGCAGAACAATGGATATATTATGGTAAGCTATTGGGTTAGACAAATCAATGAAGATTTAGACGAAATAATAATATGTCAAACTTGAATAAACAAGAACTCTTAAACGTCGGAAGATTGTAAACATTAATTCAATACAATTACACAAAATTATAGATAAACCTATTAAATATAGCACAACACGAATTACCTACTACGTTACAAAACTGTAATTAATATTCTTGGTTTAACAATTATGTTGTAAGTATCATAGTGACGTTTTACCGTTAGGCCAAGATTCAGAAGCACCAGGCATTCGAGGCCGAGGTGGCAGCACATTCCAACGCCATCGTAGTCCTGGACAACACGGGCAGTGAGATGATAGCGGCCAACCACTTCGCCTCCGAGACCATCCGGCGGCGGCTGGACGAGTTGCACCGACTGTGGGAGCTGCTGCTCTCCCGCCTCGCGGAGAAGGGCATGAAGCTACAGCAGGCCCTAGTCCTCGTACAGTTCCTGAGGCACTGCGATGAGGTCATGTTCTGGATACATGACAAGGTGTGTAGTATTGGAAACAATATTTAAACAATCAGCTGTAATGTAATAAAATTTGTAGTTCTTAAGAGAACCGGTTTAGACTCTAAATAACTAAATCAGTACACTTATATAAAATTTGCTAACATGATTTATTTTGCAGTGAAGGTGTCATCTTATAATAGTTTATTTAGCATAGTGTTAAAAATAGTAGAAAGATTATTTTAAACTGCCATAAATTGACCTTGATTCGGTCATTTAAAAATTGACTGTAAACTACATACATCCTTATAGATGGTGTTGCATTAATGTCGGTGTGTTTGTAGGAGACGTTTGTGGGCGCGGACGAGTTCGGCTCGGACTTGGAGCACGTGGAGGTGCTGCAGCGCAAGTTCGACGAGTTCCAGAAGGACATGGCCGCGCAGGAGTACCGCGTCACCGAGGTCAACCAGCTTGCGGAACGCCTCGTGCTGGAGGGACACCCCGAGAGGGAGACCATCGTCAAGAGGAAGGATGTCAGTTCACATAAATTAATTGCTAATTTACTACTTTTATAACGTGATTTACTTTGTCAAACATTGTCGGGTTCATACACTCACTTGTAGGTATAATTAAACTATTTCCAATTCATAGGAGCTGAACGAGGCGTGGCAGCGACTCCGCCAGATGGCGCTGATGCGTCAGGAGCGTCTGTTCGGCGCGCACGAGATCCAGCGCTTCAACCGCGACGCCGACGAGACTATCGCCTGGATTTCTGAGAAGGACGTCGTGCTCGGATCTGACGACTACGGCCGCGACCTCGCCACCGTCCAGACCTTGCAGGTGAGCGATTTTACATGCAATTGTAGATATTAAACGTTTTCAAAGTTTCTGCTCACTCATTTAGTTTATTAGATATATTTATAAGAGCGTATTATTAAAGAACATAATAGTTATATTATTTGAAATTTTGACCCAAATGCTATTTATTTTATTTATATTGTAACTAAAGTTTTTGTAATTCTGCAATATCAGCGTAAGCACGAGGGCGTGGAGCGCGACCTGGCAGCACTGGAGGACAAGGTGTCGACGCTGGACGGCGAGGCGGCGCGCCTGGCCGCAATCCACGCCGACCACGCACCCGCTATACACGCCAAGCGCGACGAGATCACGCAGGCCTGGCAGAAGCTCGTGCACAAAGCTAAGGTACACGCATAGTTTCTACATCCCTTGGATATAATATAAGAGTGTTAGCCGCCGTTAATTTTGAGCTCATATTAAATTGTAAATTAAAAAAAATGTAGGAGCGTCGTTCTGAGCTGGAGTCGTCCTACGCGCTGCATCGTTTCCTGGCCGACTATCGTGACCTGGTGTCGTGGGTGTCTGACATGCGCGCGCTGATCGCCGCCGACGACCTGGCCAAGGACGTGCCCGGCGCTGAGGCGCTGCTCGAACGGCACCAGGAGCACAAGGTTAGTAACATGCCATGAATAAAAGTGAACTCCCAAGGTTGGAATATATCGAAAAGTATATAGAATAAGTAAATTTTATTGATGTAATATTGTGGTGTAGGGCGAGATGGAGGCTCGCGAGGACGTGATAGCTTCGTGCTGCGCGCACGGCAGCGCGCTGGCGGCGGGCGGCCACCGCGCCGCTGGCGAGGTGCAGAGCGCGCTCGACTCGCTGCGCCGCGACGCGGACGCGCTGCGCACGCTGTGGGAGCAGCGCCGCGTGCTGTACCTGCAGTGCATGGACCTGCAGCTCTTCTACCGCGACACCGAGCAGGCGGATGCTTGGATGCACAAGCAGGAGGTACGCATAGCCACACTGACATACGACACACATCTTAAATGGTGCCGGCTTTTGTTTTTATTGTTACAACCGTACATTGTTTAATTCAAGTAGTATGTGTAGTTAATCATTTTTTTTTCCTTATACTAATGTTTAATTCTACTACAGGCTTTCCTCGCCAACGAAGATGTAGGCGATTCGCTGGACTCTGTGGAGGCGTTGCTGAAGAAGCACGAAGATTTTGAGAAATCGCTGGCTGCGCAGGAGGAGAAGATCAAGGCGCTGGACGAGTTCGCGTCCAAGTTGATTGACGGACAGCATTACGCCGCTGACGATGTCGCACAGAGGAGAGAGATGGTAAAACCCATTAAAACATGCAATTATTACTTTTGAATGACTTGTACTTCCTAAAAAATGTCGTCTAATTATCAAAGGTTCATTTACTATAAGTCTTAACTGTGTCCAACAGTTACTGGAACGACGCGCCGCTTTGCTGGAAAAATCGAACCAACGCCGCGCGCTCCTCGAAGACGCCTACAAGTACCAGCAATTCGAGAGAGACTGTGACGAAACTAAAGGTAACTTGTTTTTGAATAATACTTATAATTTTAAAAAATGTGCTTCGAAGCCAAACTAAAAACTTACTCTTAAGTTGAAATAATCGTAAATTATTTGTAAAACAGGGTGGATCAATGAGAAGCTGAAGTTTGCGACTGACGACTCGTACCTGGATCCAACCAACCTGAACGGCAAGGTGCAGAAGCATCAGAACTTTGAGCAGGAACTGCAGGCCAACAAGCCGCGCGTCGACGAGATCACCGCCGCCGGCGCGCGGCTGCTCGAGCAGGAGCACTTCGCTCAGCGTCAGTTGAAACATTTATCTACTGCTGTACTGCTATAACAGACTTCCAGATTTTGTTCGAGTAGCTATGGATTAACTTTGATTTCTAGTTAGAAAAAAAAACGTTCAAAACGAATTTTACTGATCTGTAGTAATAGAGCTCATTGGAATATTTAAAATAGGAATTATTTTGTACTTATGTCAATTGTGTTCGTGTAGCGCAAATCGAGTCGAGACTGGGCGAGCTGGCGGGCATGTGGGAGCGACTGGTGCAGGCGTCGGAGCTGAAGGGCAGTAAACTGCAGGAGGCAGCCGCGCAGCAGCAGTTCAACCGCGCCAGCGAGGACATCGAGCTTTGGCTCTCGGAAGTGGAGGGACAGCTGCTCAGCGAAGACTATGGAAAGGTACAGGCATTCTATAAGAATGTCACTTTCACACTACACACTCTGATATAAATGATATCTAATGCAGTCAGTTAGTATATATTCCCACTAATGAGTCTACAATTCAGGGATTCCTTTAGTGACTGGATAATTTATAAACATTTGTGTTTGTTGTGCAGGACCTGACGAGTGTGCAGAACCTGCAGAAGAAGCACGCGCTGCTGGAGGCGGACGTAAGCTCGCACGCGGAGCGCATCGAAGCGCTGCGCGCGCAGGCCGAGCAGTTCATCGAGCGGGGACACTTCGACGCAGATAATATCCAGGCCAAGCGGGTACGTTAGTAACTATTAGTGTTGCTAATATCTGCGGTAGGAAACTGATATATTTTTACTGTTACATTATATGAGCGGCTAAGATAATGTTTAACAAGTTATGTTGTCCAGGATGGCCTAGTAGCGCGGTATGCGGCGCTGGACAAGCCTATGGCGGTACGCAAGCGCCGGCTGTTGGATTCGCTGCAGGCGCAACAGCTCTTCCGCGATCTCGACGACGAGGCCGCGTGGATTAGAGAGAAGGAACCGATTATTGCCTCCACCAACAGAGGTATTCATATCCTTATAAACTATGCAACCATTTGGCATTTGTTAAGATGCTCATGTTAGAGCTGTTTTTCATTGTGAGGTTTTGTGTAGGTCGCGACCTGATCGGCGTGCAGAATCTAATGAAGAAGCACCAAGCTGTGATGGGTGAAATGGCGCAGCACGAGGCGCGCGTGGAGGCTGTGCGCGCTGCGGGCGCCGCACTGCGCGCCGCGGGACACTTCGCCGCCGAGGACATCGCTGCGCGTCTGCAGCAGCTGCACACGCAGTGGACGCAGCTGCAGGAGAAAGCTCTGCAGGTTAACTATACTGATATATTGATACGAAAACAAGGAATGTGTGGTGTAAGCGTAAGTTACACAGCGTAGAGTTTAAATAATTTAAAAAGAAAAATTTTAACAATGTACAAATATCGCAGCGTAAACAAGACTTGGAGGACTCGCTGCAAGCGCAGCAGTACTTCGCTGATGCGAACGAGGCGGAGTCGTGGATGCGCGAGAAGGAGCCGATGGCCAACACGCAGGACTACGGCAAGGACGAGGACTCCTCCGAGGCCCTCCTCAAGAAACACGAGGCGCTGCTCTCTGACCTCGAGGCCTTCGGCAACACCATCAAAGCGCTACGCGAACAGGCCAACTCGTGCAGGGTACGTTGCTTCCACTGCGTTATACTACAAGAATACTTTGTAATGAAGAATTATGAAAGACAGTATAAAACAATAATCAGTTGATTGAAGGAGAACTGCTATAACTATAACTTATTTGTGTGGTGCAGCAACAAGAGTCGCCGGTGGTGGACGTGTCGGGCAAGGAGTGCGTGGTGGCGCTGTACGACTACGCGGAGAAGTCCCCGCGCGAGGTGTCCATGAAGCGCGGCGACGTGCTCACCCTGCTCAACTCCAACAACAAGGTGCACCCGCCAGCAACATCTCACCTAACTAATATTTAATTACAATTGAAATCTGTTTTATCGTTGTCTTTGCATCTATTGATTCTCAGAGTTTATTTACTGTTAGCAGCCAATATTTAAAATATATTTTGACGTGTATAAATTTAAATATGTTTAATGCGAGTTTTGATACAGTTGAACTCGTACAGTTCAACAATTATGGTCAGTTCGTAGTGAGGACTGCGTTGTATCTTTATATTTGACTATAGCAGCCATGGTTATTTTAACGTTTGATATTTCCAATCGTATTGTTTCCGCTAATTCTTTGAAAGTAACAGAAACCACAGAATCAGTATACTTTGTTTTTATTCGGTCTTAGTTGTGGTGAGAGGATAAAGACGTTTGTTTACGTTCATATAAGGTATCAGCGATGGCCATTTAATAAAATTTTAACATAACAATCATTCCAATTTTCTGAGTAATGATTCAAAGTATAACATTGGTCATTATGCGCATTGTTTGGGATTCGTCTCGTTACCGCCTCTATCCGCTTACATTTACGTAACCAAGCGCTTCGCTCATTTATACCGAGCGCCACACCGCGCACGCAAGCCTCCCGAACAAGTGTTAATTATGTATTTATTATTATATCATCTGAGTGATATACTATGTACTTATATACATATATATCAGTGATGTACACGTGATTGTGTAATTAACATGATAGTGCTGAGCTGGCTGCTGGCTGTGGTTATTGGGAATGTTTTTGTTAGCGACAGGAGGAAACATTATTATATTTTATCGAAAGTGAGTTTTAATTTAAAATAAATTTTATTCTTTTTTAATAAATATTAATATGACGTTATTGTGTATTTTAAAGTTTGTTTCGGTACAAAGATGAGCGATGTTTACTTCTTTATAAAACATAAATGTTTTTTTTAATCTGTATTTACGATAATGTCATGAAACATTGATGGTGTGTTTCTTATACAAATAATACGTGTGAACCATAACATCACGACTTAACACTTTTGTAAATAGTATTTATTGTTTGAATTATTACATGTTACTACAACAAACATGAGACAAACCATATTATTTAAACGTTAGATGGGAATGTTAGAGCTGCTGTTGCTGATGTTGATCTTCTTCCCTCAGGACTGGTGGAAGGTGGAGGTGAACGACCGGCAGGGCTTCGTGCCAGCCGCCTACGTCAAGAAGATCGACGCGGGCCTGTCCTCCTCGCAGCAGAACCTCGCTGACTCCAGCTCTATTGCTGCCCGACAGAACCAGGTACGAACCTACTCAGGAATCGCTTTTTTTACATTAGAGATTAAATATAATTATGATCGTAGTTTAACATGTTGGCTTGTCAATTTTTAGATCGAGGGCCAGTATGATAACCTACTGGGGTTGGCGCGCGAGAGGCAGAACAAGCTGAACGAAACTGTGAAGGCCTACGTGCTAGTGCGCGAGGCCGCCGAGCTGGCAACATGGATCAAAGACAAGGTATATATACAGATATAAATTCGTCTAATTAAGTCTTCTTTCTTAAATTAAATAACTAATACATTCTCTTTTTTGTGCAGGAGATGCACGCGCAGGTTCAAGACGTGGGCGAGGACTTGGAGCAGGTGGAGGTGATGCAGAAGAAGTTCGACGACTTCCAGAACGACTTACGCGCCAACGAG
>JAODUI010000023.1:8330746-8348467 GCA_027563995.1 Papilio gigon
TAAAATTGATGTATTGTCGGCGTCATTGTCGTCGGCACAAAGTGACTTCGCGGCGCTGGCGGCCCTCGACGAACAGATCAAGTCGTTCAACGTGGGCGCCAACCCCTACACCTGGTTCACCATGGAGGCCCTCGAGGAGACGTGGCGCAATCTGCGCAAAATTATCGGTACACGCCATTAATAACTTATTAAACGTCTAAAATAATTTAGATTTCAAAAATATCACAATTGTTGGACGGTTACTGTATATCCACATGATGAATTGTCGTAAAGCTTATTTTTATAATGTAATAACATGTGCTTATTCGTGCAGCGGAGCGTGATGTCGAGCTGAGTAAGGAGGCCCAGCGACAGGAAGAGAACGACAAGCTGCGCAAGGAGTTCGCCAAGCACGCCAACGCCTTCCACCAGTGGCTCACGGAGACACGGTGAGACTAGACAATAATGTGTTCATACAATTTCATACAGGCGTACATGTATGGTTGTGATCTCATACGAAGAAGCAGACTTGTTGAAATGGATATGTAAAATCCCGACATAGTTTCACGTGACAACACAATTTAAAGAAATGGTTTTATTCCTTCATCGTCCTGTTCACGTTTTGTGTAAAGCCGGGTTTATCATTTAACATAACACTTGGTGTGCAGGTACCGGCTGCTAGGCTGGGACGGGTAAAGTACCAATAATGCGTGCACTTGTACTGAACATGCCGCTTCGCAAACCTTGGCACGATATAGTTCTACACCAAAAATATATGATGTATGTAGTGTGACGAACTATGCTGCCAAGTTGTTTATTTGTGAGCATCTCGTCTGTTGTCGATGTTGTGTCGACGACACTTACACGGACATGTTTGTAAATATTAAAAATATTTAACATCGATTGTTCGTGTTTCAGTGTTTGCAATTTAATTGTACTAATGTCATTCATCATTTTGACCGATTTTTTGTTTATAATACCTTCTTATGTTATATCATTTATCAAATAATAATTATTCTACATTCACTGATTTGTTTTTTATTGTCTGAATGTTTATTATATTTAAGAATAGATGATATGCAGTATTTTTTGTCGCTTCCAAGCTAAAAGCGTTTTGCATCAGTGTAGTAACATGTTTTATTGTGCCGGCAGGACGTCTATGATGGAGGGCACGGGTTCGCTGGAGCAGCAGCTGGCGACGCTGCGGCAGCGCGCGGGCGAGGTGCGCGCGCGCCGCGCCGACCTGCGCCGGCTGGAGGAACTCGGTACGTCATATATACTGCAAGCTAGATCCTCATGGCCTAACTGAAGCCTAACTGCAGTTACCGAAATGAAACTTGCAAGTTTCTTTTAAATACTAATGTATTTTTTTGTGATTTTATAACGTACAGGCGCTGCCCTGGAGGAGCACCTGATTCTGGACAACCGCTACACGGAGCACAGCACGGTGGGGCTGGCGCAGCAGTGGGACCAGCTCGACCAGCTCTCCATGCGCATGCAGCACAATCTCGAGCAGCAGATACAGGCCAGGAACCACTCCGGTACTGCATCACCACTTGCAACTTCTATTATCAAACATGTCACCTCCGAGCTCTCTAATTGGCATCTTCTCTGTGTGCAGGTGTGAGCGAGGACGCGCTCAAGGAGTTCTCGATGATGTTCAAGCACTTCGACAAGGACCGCTCGGGCCGCCTCAACCACCACGAGTTCAAGTCGTGTCTGCGCGCGCTCGGCTACGACCTGCCCATGGTCGAGGAGGGCCAGCCCGACCCGGAGTTCGAAGCCATACTCAGTCAGTATTATTTTATGATCACACAATTCTGATTGAATGCTAATTTTTTTCAAATGGGTTAAAACAACAAAAGCATATTTACCAATATATTGTATTGCAGACGTTGTGGATCCGAACCGCGACGGGCAGGTGTCGCTGCAGGAGTACATGGCGTTCATGATCAGCAAGGAGACGGAGAACGTGCATTCCTCGGAGGAGATCGAAAACGCCTTCCGCGCCATCACCGCTCACCAGGACCGCGCCTACGTCACCAAGGATGAGCTATATGCGGTCAGTATCACTGCATAGCACCGTTTTTCTTTATAAATTGTATTATAAAGGTTAAATATGACTAATAAAAACAACCCAACAGAGTTGTAAATTAATATTACTATTCCAGAACCTGACCAAGGAGATGGCGGACTACTGCGTGGCGCGCATGAAGCCCTACGTAGAGCCTAAGACGGAGCGGCCCATCCCCAACGCGCTCGACTACATCGACTTCACGCGCACGCTCTTCCAGAACTAATCCCCGCAGCCACCACCTCGCGCAGTATCTTATTAAATTTAAGCTTACAATATGTCGCTTTTTCTTTCAAACCTCACCCGACTAGAGCGCGGTCGGCCTCCGCCCGCCGCCCGCCGCCCGCCGCCCGGGCACGCTTTCTTGTTCGCTTTAACATTATCTTTCTACGACTGAATGTTTAGGTAGCATTTATAATGAAATATTAGTCTTGCTAGTGTTGAACCATTTACTGTGTACGTCTCAGTCATGAAACTACCCCTTCATGTAGTTCGTTTGCTTACTATTTAGTAGCCGTCAGCGCGGGCCCGGCTTCCTTTCCTCTGAAATAAGCAGAGGGATAAGAAACTTGCCGGCGCTGGACCTCGGACTTCACTTTTACATTGAAATTTAGCATTTTTAAATATTTATGATAGCATTCGCTAGCTAATAAAAACATTGTGACCATTCAAATTATCTTCAAACTATTTATTGTCAAAGTATTCACTTTAATACGTTTTAATTATAATTTGTAATCACATTATATTAAATAAAATATTATCAAAATTCCGTCTTGTTTTCTTCAATTATGATTTGATTTTTGCTTAAACCCTACAAAATTATAATTTTTTATATTTCCCGTTTAATTATATTTCAATAAAATTGTGTAGAAAAATGTGCATAAACTGTTTATAACTCGCAACAGACGGAAATACCATTGCCATTGCGTCAAACCTTCCATTGGTAGGGGAAAAACTAAGAAATATGTTTTTCAACAGTAATAGGGTCAAAAAAAACTGATTACTTCACTTTTGGGCATCGTACGACGAGCCCACATTTATTTTTAATTGCATAAATAATTACTAATTTCATATATATTTTTTACAATATAGATTACGACTACAATATTTACAACTAAAGTTATGCGAAGATATACAAAGCTTGCACTTTCCTCTACATACTAAGTTTGATAAAATAAATATATATAAGTTTGATAAGGTTCATATATATCTTAAATTTATTACGTACTTTGACATTAGTAGATATGCGAAATTAACTTAATTGAAACTCGGCGTCATCTCCAACGCTCAGACGTCATATAGAGAGACGAGTAGTCTTAGGTGAGCGATCACTATTCAGGCCTTATGCTCAGCGCGCTTGATTTCGAATGACGGCTACGGCCATCTTGTTACGTTAGAACGCGAGCTGGGTAATATGTTGACCATGACGCTGTAATTTCACGCGCAAACGAAGCGTGATTTCCGAGGACGGTTTCTAGAGCTGCGCGCGCTGCAGCAGCTTGAGCTCGTCGTGAGTGAGATGGGGGCGCAGCTTGTGTATGAGGGGCGCGGGCAGGGGACGGCGCGCGCCCGCCATGTGGCGGAACGCCAGCAACTGCTGCACGGAGGGCCGCTCGCGCGCGTTGTACGTCAGGCACCACTTCAGCGACGATAATAGCGTCGGCGGGAGGTCTGGAAACAATAATTCATTGCAATACAAACACCTCTGAACGACTTCCATTCCTCTGAGTCAATATGATATACTGACGGTCCGCGGGCGGGTAGTCGATGCGGTGGTTGGGGTCGAGGATGGCGGCCAGCTTGGCCAGGTTGGGGATGTGCGAGAACGGCGTGCGGCCGTACACCATGCTGTACAGGATGCAGCCCAGCGACCACACATCCGACTTGAACGAGATCTGTCAATAAAATTAATTAAGTCCATAAAATAAACATTTAAAAAACCAATGAAGAATATAATGAAAAGAGCATAGATGAATACGTAAAGTAAGGGTTACCTTGATGGGCGCGGCGGCGGCGTCGTCCGCGCAGCCGTAGCCGCCGGCGCCGCCCATGAGAGCCTCGGGGCTGATATAGGAGTAGGTGCCGGCGGCCTGTGAGCGCACCACGCTCGTGGCGTCGCTGCTGATGGCCGATGCGATGCCGAAGTCGATTAGCTTCAGCCGCCCCGACACCAGCACAAAGTTCGCGGGCTTCAGGTCCGCGTGGATCACTCCTGTATTACATCAGCTCTCATTGATTTATAGTAGAAAACATAAATATATACAAAAATCTACTTGTCAAAGAACTTACTTAAATTGGGTTAGCATTGTTAAGACTAGACTACTATAGAAGCTCACCCTGTTCGTGTATAAAGAGCACAGCATGCAGCATCTCCTCCCAATAGTGTAGCAGCAGCGCGGGCGGCAGCGCGGCGCCGCGGTCGCGCAGCAGCGCCGCCAGGTCCGTCTCGCCCGCCTCCAGGAGCATGCGCAGCACTTGACTACTGCGGTCGTATTCACTGAAAGTATCATTATATAATAATATAAATTTTGTATTAAAAATAATTACATCAACTTCCAAGGCATCCATTTTAGTCATTTGCTACATATTTAAAATAAATATACCACAATACTCACTAATCATACAGTCTTATGACTCGTATAGAGTCCTGCAGCTCCCGCAGAAGGCGCACCTCATTGACATAGCCCTGAGCCAGCTCTTGGTCCGAGCCGAGATATACCGTCTTCATTGCATATTCACCTGTTGTTCCTAGCTCAACCACCTGTAATTATTGATTCACTTAAATATATAAAAATTATAACTCACATTGGCTCCAAACAATACAGTGTTAGAAATAGTGATTAATATAGTAACATTCTGTGGAAGACATTGTGGAAGGCCCATGTCCAGCTGTGAAGAGATAAAGGCTGGTATGATACATTTTGAAACAATTCTGCTTATAAAGTGAAACTGAGAACTTTTACACATAAAAATGTACAAAAACCTACTTTGTAAACTTCACTGGAGCCGCCCACACCCAACTTCTTTAGCAACAAATATTTTTTGTCTTTAACTTGTATTGTATTAAATGTTACTTTTGTATTATAGCTCTTCACACCCTCAGGGTACGATGGGGTGGGCACACACGAGACAGGCATCAGCCTCCTGTTCAAAGGTGTTTCAGGGACAGGGGCTGAAAGAGGCGCTGACACTGGTTGAGAAAATGAAGCTGAAATTGGAGTCGAAACTGGGATCGGAACTGGAGCTGAAACAGGGATTGGAACCGGAGCTGAAACCCTTATTGGCACCTGAGCTGAAGTGAGAACTGAAACTGTAGTCGAAGCAGAAGATGCTACTGGAGTTGACATCGAAACCAAACTCTGTATTGCAGACGCAGCCGGAGTTTGTGGAGCTGCCGCCGCCGGAGCGGGTGTAGCAAATAGATGTACTGCCCTCTGGCTTGGCTTTGTCGGTACTTCCTCTTTGTTTTGATCATTAGAGAATAATTCACACCTAACTTTGTCTTTTTTGTTTTGTACTACATTATGCACAAGCGTTTTACTCTGACTTTTCCGAGTCGAGCCGGGGGTGTAGTGACGAATTCCTGATTTAATTTTAGGTGTTGCACTTTTAAGTTTCTGTTGTTGTTGCTTCAATAATTCCGGAGTTTTTTTGATAGCTGTATTTACTTTTGCCTGCGCCTGAATATTTGTCTGTTGTGGTGTTAATGCAGAACGTTTGGCTGTTTCTTTGGATGGTTCTTGATACAATTTTGCATTTTTGCTGACACTTTGTATAACTCTGTTTTCTTTATTTGGATAAGTTTTATTTGTCTTTAACCAGTTTTCAAAAGTATTTTCTTTATTGGTAGACATTAATTTTTTGTCCGATGCGTAGTTATTGGTTGTTTGCAATTTATGCGTAGGAGTCGTATATTTCGGAACATTAGAACTTTTCTTAGCAATTGTTTCACAATCTGAATCATCACTATCACATGATGAAAAACTCGAATCTGGTGTAAAGTCCTCTGACTGCAAAGGCCACAAATTTGCAATCAACGCCGATATGGGCATCGGCGCTAATTTGATACTGTTTATACTAGATTCCGTGTTCTCAGTCATGGTGCACTTTATTCAATCTATCTACCGAACTAAACTCACGATAATTAACACTTTTAATAAACTTTTATCATAATAATGAAAAGAAAACATTTATGTGAAAAATTCAAAACTTGACATTTACAAACCGTTAAAAACAATTTGAAATATGATCAGAGAGTGTGTTGCCATAGATAATTTTCAAAGAATATGTACGCTGGGTTATCTCGCAACTAAAACCAACTTCAGTGATCTTTGACTTTTAAGAGGCAGGACTTACCAAGCGCGTGTATCCGCCTGTTTCAAAATGAAAAGGAACAAGTTGCACTCAGAAAAACTATGCAACATAACTCACGTGCTAGTGTGCTTGTTTATATGTAACTTTTTGAATCTCATATAATGACACATGATGATTATTATTCTTTAACTCATCTGCAAAAAGTGCAGAAATTATTTAGTATGAAGGCGGTCGTGAAGTCAAAACTTTTGGTGAAAAAAAAAACACAATTTTACTTCTTTTTTGTATATTATTGAATCTATAATATTTATCATTAGAATTGATTTAAATATTTACAAAACTAATAAATACTGATTTCATTGACAAAATATTTACAAAGCTGGGTAAATACACTTGAAATACTAAAAACAAAAGCTGGCATATAAATATAATTTATTCTTCAGTAGACTTGGTGGGATATCTGCAGTCCGGGGCTTCACACTCGCACTTCATGAACTTTGACTTGACCGACCAGAACTTGTCTCCGTAGTCGAATCTGTGCGAAATTAAAAATATACTTAAATTAAAAAAAATCGCTATTTTAAATGTACATAATCATTACATAAAGAAAATATCAATTCAATAGTTTGTGATTAGACTCTGATTTAGTATGTAGATACGTTTTTTTTTTCAAATATCTTGACAGCTTAGAACTGCCGACAGCGAGCTGCACAGAACACAATTTAAGGTGTAAAAAGGCGTGAAGATTGAGGGTGAGGCGTCAAAGATGCTAATACGGTCTATCCCGTCTTACGTGAGCTCCTCGCCGGGGGCGATGTCCCGCAGTGCGAAGAGCGCGACGTTGGGCAGGCGCAGATCGCGGACGTCGGTGAAGACGCGCACAGGCGCTAGGTTGGGCCGGCAGCTGTGGTTGATGAAACGCGCCGCGCTGCCGAACTGAGCCGCGTCCACGCACAGCTGCTCCTTGCCCTCGCCCTCGCCCTCGCCACCCTCCTGCGACATTTGGACAATATTTTAAAAATGTATTACTGTAGTAAGAAAAAAGTCTTGTATGATGAAAGTGGTATGACAATGAAATATGTTAATTTTAAATATTTTAACTAAATTTCGTTTAGAGAGGTTATGAAGGCACCAGTACTAACATCCAGCAGATCCTGCTTTAGATCCAGCGCGAACATGTAATGGTCGTGCGCGCGGGCGTCGGCGGCGGCGTGCGGCAGCAGTTCGCCGCAGTAGAGTGCTGCGGGCGCGCCGGCGGGCAGCGGCTACAGCGCGCGCAGCGCCCAGCCGCGCCGGGCCGTGCGCACCACGCCGACGCGCACGCCCAGCGAGCCCAGCTGCTGCAGGCGCGAGATCACGCGGTTGCCGCACGTACGCTGACATTTCAAATACGAATCTATTGCAGTGACACAATTTTAGATATCGACAAGAGTAGAACATTTTGTTGCAATGTTAAGACACATAATTTCAAGTCAGCTTTATTTTATTTTCTTGTGTATTAATCACAAGGCATTAAGCAATCAATACAACGTGTAGTCAAGATGATGTGTCACCGCGTTGCAGGCGCAGGTCTGGTTGCACTCGAAGAGCATGGGCGGGTCGTGGTAGGGGAAGGCGCGCGGCAGGCGGCCGGCGCGGTACCACGCGCGCACGCCCAGCGCCGCGCACAGGCACTCGCCCGACGCGCACTCGCCGCCGCACCGGCACCCCTGACACACGAAACATTCACTAAACAAATCAGCCATTAACAGAATGACACATATACCTCCACTCGTTCGAGCAATGGATTAGATAGATTAATTCTAGATTATTTCTTTGGAATCACCGATTTTTAATCGTCGCTGTCTGGGATGAGGGTCGGCAATAAGGGGTACCTGCAGCGTGGCGAGCGCGGTGTCGAGGTGCAGCGGCGTGGGCGTGACGTGCCGCGTCACGTACGTGAAGTCGTCGGGCGCGGCCGCGTCGTCCACCTCGTTGATGCACGGCACCGGGTGCGGCTCGCGTCCTTTCGATATGTCACTGCAGAACATACAAGACTATACTTAATACAAATTAATTTGTGAAAATTACTAAAACGGCGGTATCACAAAATGTTTGTAAAAATGCACGGATTATATATTGTCAAATTTTTATAACTTTTTTTAATGCTAATTAAATGAATCAACATGTGTCTTGACTAGTCAAAGTAGTGAATACTAACTTGCAGAGCAGCTTGCGGCGCACCGGCTTGTCCGCGACGGCGAGGGCCATCTGCATGTTGAGCGAGATGGCGGTCTGGCACTGGCCGGAGCACACCTCCACCGCCAGCTCGCCCGCAGAGTTCTCCAAGTCCGTCTGCTCACAACACAAACAATTCAATATTCATCCAGAGTTTATTACATGTTTGATTACATTAGACATAAATTTCCAACTTACCCTGGCGCCTCTTGCCAGTAGCATAACAACACAAGCGTAGTGACCTTGGCGAGCCGCAACGTGTCTGTCAAATAAATATATATATATACATTTGATAACATATTGTACTGTAAATTTTTTGAATCAATTTAAAACATTTAGTCCAAGAAACAAAAAACCAAAGCAGGCAGTCGGAATTAAACTGGGTTATCGTAGAGGTACTTCTAGACACTAGACACTACATGAAATAAGATCTTTAGAGTAGAGTCTTAAGGACCGTGCGAGTGGCAGTATAGATGGATACAAACAGCGGCGTGTCGGCGTGCGCGTTGGTGGCGGCGTGCGCGTGCGGCGCGGCTTGCAGCAGCAGGCGCAGCGAGCGCGCGTCGCCGTGCAGCGCGCACCAGTGCACCACGCCGTTGCCCTCCGTGTCCCGCGCCAGCGCGTCCGCGCCGCGCTCCAGCAGCAAACTGCACAGTAATATTTAAAAGTAAAGAAAAACTAATACAAAATACAAGTACACCAGTATGAGCTGACCTGACGACGTCGGGATGTGCGTTCTCCGCGGCCCACGCGAGCGGGGTCCATCCGCCGTGGTCGCGCGCGTCCACCGGCGCCCGCCCCTCGTCCAGCAGCAGCGCGCACGCGGCCCGCGCGCCGTGCTGCGCCGCCACGTGCAGCGCCGTCATACCGTCGGGACCCTGCTTTACGACCTTTTATTTAAAATGGAAACCAACTTCTAGATATTGGGACAGTTTCAAATAGTAAGACGCGATTCCAGTAATCGCAAGTTTACCGACAACAATATTCATAATAAATCTTTAGTATTACAAATGTACTCTACACTTAAAAAAGAGTAGCTTGGTATAATGTCTGATGATGACAATGTTCCCAGCTCACCGGCATGCTGACGTCGCACCCCGCAGCTATCATATATCTGATAACTTTCATGAGGTCTTCATCACTTGGCTTGTTCCCGGGGTCATCACTTTCCGCTAGTTCATCATCCTCTTTTTCTTCTTTAATCTCCGTAACTTCTTTGTCTTCTTTACTGTCCTTCTCGTCTACGTCCATGGCATCTGGATTTTCTTCATTTTTAACAATCTCGTTTTTTATCTTGGCTGGTTTACTTTTTTCTAAGAGTGCTGTAAAAGAAACAATTAAAACAGATAGTATACATTGTTTGGACCTCCCTTAGTATCTACTTAAGTGTTTATGGAACCAATTTTGCACGAACACGAACGATGGAACTCGATTAGAGTCGCATAACTGTCCTCAGTGGAGATGGTCCATACTAAATCTATGTGACTCATTACCGGAGAGGGCGGCGTGCAGCGGCGTGCGGCCGTCTGCGTCGAGCGCGTCCAGCTTGGCGCCCGCGAAGTGCAGCAGGTACACGGCCGCGACGCGCCCCCACCGCGCCGCCACGCCCAGCGCCCCGTCCAGGCCTTCGCTCTTTGCTGACACTAGACACGTGATAATATAAAATTTAAGATCACTTACGCTGTTTAATTTTTAATCAATAAAGTAAAAAACAGTTTGAAATCTCATAGCAAGGGAATAAAAAATAAAGGTTTATTTATCATCGCCATCGTATCAGGCACACGTTGCCCCCTGCTGGGCGTTTGTCTCCCCCAAAGATCGCCACGACCATCGGGTGTGATCCACTAATATTTCGTATTATATATATAATTCGAAGATAAAAAAAACTTTTAATAGAAACCAAGAATATTACAAAGAAACTTTAAAACGTTCGCTGCGGTATCAATTTTTGCGTATTTACCGTACCTGCGGTACGAGATGTTATCGACCTGCTCCGCGACTAGACGTTAGGACAACATGCGGCCCATTAGACTCCACCACCTTTAACAATACCCTTCATACTACAGAGAAGTACATGTTTATCCTTGCCGCACCACATGGTAGTTGCGTTAGGGATGATTTAGACCTCGTTTCGCAGCGAACGTGTTGAAAAAATGATTTTCAGTTGATTCAAAATCAAAAAAATAGTGTTAAACAACTTAAACCTACGGGAAAACGCGTTATAACAGCTCATAAGAAAGTTAAATTGATCTGTTGCGTCAACTAGTTAGTGCACGAATGTGCGGCCGCAGTGATATCTTATACTGTCGTATTTGGCCCTTGGAAAGACAAGTGTAATGACCACTGTTTTAGAGTGAGGTATTTATTTCGTGGTCGTGGCCTGTTGAATACTTACGGTACCTTTTTTGTGACAGGATTGTCACTATATAACTTATAAAACGGCTTAACTCACGTGCAACTCGGTGTTACTGAAGATGAGCCCCCGATGGGCTCGAAACTAGTCGGTACTGACACCTTACACGTGAGTTAAGCCGTTTTATAAATAGTATAATGAAATGTCTCACAAAAGTTTTAATAGTTTAATTGATGTTAAAATTTTTACATATTAAAAAATTTTAGTATATATAACTTATAGAATTATTAAACTGTTGTGGAAGTAAATTTAACTAAGTATTGTGGAAAGGTCTGTCCCCGGCAGTATTTAAAATACGGCAGTAATTAAAAAAAAACACCACTACAGAAAACTTCACGGAGATAACGGAAGAGGATGTAAACGCAACAACAACAACACCACAACCAACAACAACAACAAAACGAACAACAATTAAAACAACAAAAGCACCACCGTCACCAAAATGGGTTATCCCAGTTACATTCTCAGTTGGTCCTTTAGAGAATGATGAAGAGGAGAACATCACCAGGATATGGAAGAACACAACTGAGAGCATACATAACGGAACTTGGTGAGTCAGCGGACTGGTCATCATGGCAATCGATGATGAACGCATTCAGTGGACGACCTGATGTTGATGATGAAGTCAGTATTCTAGTTAATTCAAAAAAAAAATACTAGATTTATTTCATATTAAGATATACTTTCAGTTTTACTGAACTGTTCAAAAAGTTTAGTTTTAAAAAAGTAACGTAACAGTCGAATTGCACAGTTAAAAATGATAACTGTACAGTTACAGTTGAACGATGGGATTTACACGACCTTTTTTTTTCAGGTACGAAATTAACAATGACACTAAAATTCATCGAATTACTCGTTGGGCGGAAAATGTCACACATTTAATATGGATGAATGAAACTGAAGGTGAGTACATATGTTATCATCATCACCCCTTCTCTCTTACAGTGTCGGCACAGTCCTCCATACATCTGTCAGCTCATATCTGAACTCGCCTTTAGCATATCCCTCACACACTTCCGTCTTCTACCTTTATAGCCATCAATCTCATCATCTTGTTTAATTATAAATATGTTATAGAGCAGTGTTACACTGCCTTTAACATAAGTGTTCCCAAGATCAGGTTGGTACAGTTCCCCCTGTCTCCAAATATCCACCTTGATACTTTGCATTCTCCAACCACTTTCCAGCAACGTCCCGCCGTACATCCTTGTACTGTCCTCGGCGGTATTTCCAAATCAGTATACTTTGGTCCTTAAAACTCAAAGACAAAGCTTGGGCTCCTCTAGTGTCCATGGACTTTGATGAACCCTCAACTTCATGCCGCGCAGCCGCACATCTCGGCGGTATTTCCAAACCAGTACGACTTATGGTCCTTCAAGTCGGATATGAATCTATTCATCTAGTATTTCAGATGTCTGAACGTCGGTTCACCTTGAGATACAAACTTATGATCTATTTTTTTGTTATTTCTCTTAAAATAATTTTAGTTTACGAAAAATAATCACATATAGGCAATAACTTATACAATATACTTGAATACTGTATCAATTAATGTTATATATCTTAATTATGGCAATCTTTTCAGTGGTAATACCCGATCTGGGCAAACATAAATGGGTGAGGTACAATGTTGGAGCGAGAGGGTTGTACAGGGTCGCCCCACAAGACCATGCACAAGGAGAGGTTTGTGACAAATGTGATTTATTTTTAATTTATTAAAACATATTATTCTCAGTATTTTTTTAAATCACTATACTACTTATAAAATGGCTTAACTCACGTGCAACTCGGTGTCAGTACCGACTAGTTTCGAGCCCATCGGGGGTTAATTTTAAGCCGTTTTATAAGTAGTATAACAAAAGAAACAAACATGCAATTTAAAACTAAACCGATATATTGCCAGTCTTAGTCAGTCATTCCCTGATTTGTTTGGCAATAAATGTGTTTTCTTTCTTTCCTTCTTTCTATATATCTATCACTATATATCTAGTCGGTGATATAAATATCAAACATGTATGTTTCAGTTCAAGAAGCAGCCGTGTGTTCAAAGTGTCGTGTGAATTTGCAAATGCCCAGTGTCCAATTGCCGCCAAGTTTGCGAGTTTATTTCTGTTAGCAAGAGGAAGTTTCGTAAAGTGGGTCAGCAGAGTACAAGATCTAGGAACGTAAAATGTTGGAGATGATCTGGTCATGTGTAAAGTTAATGAGATTTTAATTTAAAATAAATATGCTGATGAGATTTAAATACCATTGGTACTGCAGATGTCCAAGAGCGTCGAAAATCGCCATTGTAATCCCGCCGCTCATTTGCACCTTAATATCAGAATTTAAAATTGAACAGAGATATTGCCATACTTAATCTAAAAATCAACCCAAGACACGCAGATTTCAAGACGAAAACAGTATGTAGGGCATTGGGCAGGTAGTTGTCTAAATCTTTCGATTATTCAAACTGATTTAAACATTATTCAAAATGTTTGTGCGTATTGGATTCTAAAGGACGAATCGAGAAATGTCGTACGATATAAAAAAAACCCTCTATCCGCCGTCTTCTCAACGATTGAAATTAACAATTTGTTCAGTATGCAGCCCCATATTACCATTAACGCTCTATCTCGCTGCAGATCTCGGTACGTCCGACATGTCGCGATCCACCTTGAATACTAACGAATAATCACAATGGACGACTTTATTTTTTTTTTTTTTTATTTTTCCGTTATTTTCGGACACCGGAAGAGTTTTACAGCCGGAATTTAATAAATAAATTTATGACTTATTGTTGTCTGATTTTTGCAATCGTTAATAATTATTATTGATAGTTTAGACGGGCGGGGACAGCGCTATAATACCAATCCCACTCACCCTGAAGAGCCCTCGATGGGTTCGAAACTAGTCGGTACCGACACCGATCTACACGCGAGTTAAGCGGTAATTTTATAACTAGTACGTATAATTAAAATAACTCACGAAATTTTTAATAATTTAAAATATAAATTCATATAAAATGTTATATGCGCTCACAAATTTAACTATATACCAAAGTATTGCATATTCAGAACTCTGATCGCTCGAGTCCGAGGAAGTATTCAAATACTGCTAGTCTATATTTATTTATTTTATTCACATGATCCTATAATTTTTTATTCATAAAATAATAGGGTCCAATATCAGCCATATCACAAGATGATCATTGACGACCAGACATCTGCAGTACTAGAGACGGACAGCTGCGTTGTCTTTGAGATACGCTAGTTTCATGAAGGACCCTAAGTCATAATCGTTTGTAAATACCGTTGAAGACAGACCGTTTTCTAACATAGGGAACGGCAACGAGTTACACGAAAAATGTTGAACATTTGAAGTCTATTCCAAAAAATGACAATCGAATTAGTAAGTAGTCATTGTGTGTGGTCTAACACTTAAACAAATAGTGAATTTCAAAATACTACAACACGATATCAAAATATTTCAATCACGGACGTTGAGTATTTAACATTACAAAAGCTTACTTCTCTGATAAGTTAATGGATTTAGTAACTGGGTTATAAATTCACTTTATATCAAGTTAAAACAATACAAATTGTTAAGGCGCGTTTACACTGACAGCTCGAAAGAGTAACAAAGAGTTTTAATCGTCTTGTTTCCTCATCATCATCAACATCATCACCCCTTGTCTGCCCACTGTTGGACATAGACCTTTACCAATGCCTTTCACAGTATGCGGTTCTCTGCTTTCCGCTTCCAACTACTTCTACCGTCCGCACCAAGTCGTCGGTCCACCTGGAGGGAGGAGGCCCCATACTCCTGGTCTCCAACCGTGGCCTCCACTCCAGCAATTTCCGACCCCACCTGGCGTCGCTGGCCCGACAGATGTGACCGGCCCATTGCCACTACAGCCTATAGATAACTATAGTTGTTTCCTAATAATAAACGAGAAAACAACGTTTTCAATGTGAAAACAAAATTATATGCGGACCATTGCAACTAAGTTCGAGGCATTTTTTTTACATTTAAACGGCAAGAATCTTCCAATCTTTTATTAAAAAAGTAAAAATGAAAATGCAACATGTCACAGCCGTTCTCTCCTCTATCTGGTCCAGTGGATATGTATACATAAAGTGCAGTTACGTTGACGGAAAGCAACTAAATATGCAAATTTTATTCAAACAATAGATTGAATGCGCGCAACGGACAGTTTTACGTAATTTGTTGCCTTCACCATAATAACCTATAACCTTTTATAAATCATTTCAAATCTTAGAACAAACACGGAAGGGAGTTAACTTTCACAAGCTAGGAAATTAATCTGTTTTAAGTATATCTATCCCGGATTTTATAAAGCTAGTAACACACCTTCAGTTTTAACTGAAGAGTATAAAGTTAAAATATACGTGTGTGATCAGTTTATAATATTATTTGTAGATACACTTTAATTGCAAAGTCCGACTGTTCAGTTTATACAGAAGGTGTCTAGTAGACTTAACAAGATATAACTTGGTATGAAAACGGGAAAGCACATTGAGATATTCAATCAGTCAGATACAACGGTCGCCTTAAAACAAAATTCTCCTATAGAAAACGCAGAATAATTTTAATATGACATATTAGTAATATTGTAATTGCAAAAGTGCGAGTAGATGGTTGTTTTTTTTTTAATTAGTAGATTTTTATTAATTCACTAATATTTCTTGTAACCATTCCTGGTAAGCTTGAAAAAGCTCGTGGATATGGTCTACGACTATAGTCGAATGGCGTGATTCGAACACACAATCGACAGATCGATAGTCCGTACCTATAACAATTATGTTACTGGCGCTTATGTTATTATATATATTAAAACAAACAAAACAGATTACGCTGAAACTTGGCATCCATGTTGAACATAGTCAGAAGAACACGTAGGTTACTTTACTCTTTGACGTTCGATGTTAGGTGAATGTTCCAACTTTCATATTCAAACTTATTGCCGCTCGCTGGCGAGCAGGCGTATCTCGCCGCTGCTCGCCGAGGTCCGCCTGCTCGCCAAGGGCCGCTGCTCGCCGAGGTCCGCCCGCTCGCCGAGGTCCGCCCGCTCGCCGAGGTCCGCCCGCTCGCCGAGGTCCGCCTGCCGATTCAATTGACTTGTGATCGTCTTAATCGAATGCAATTGTCTCCGTCGTGGTTCCGAGAACATTTTATTGCCGGCCCTTGACTCTGACGAGATATTTACTATTCGTCAATACTGTATAATTTATTATCTTGATAAAAAGTTCTCACATGAGGCACAGGGTTGGCGATACATCTGTACATCCTCGTAGTGTCTATAAGCATCGTTTTATTTCTTAACAATAAAAACTTTGATACCTGGCAATTATAAACAAAAATATGTTGAGGCCCAGGTACCGTAGAAGGTACGTCAAACAACTGGACCCGTAAAAGACGTCCAAGTAGACGACTAGCAGAAGACAGTTCAAGACATTGGGCGTTGGTGTCCTTTAGTTTCGAAGGCCTAGACACCAGCGGAGTAAGTCGTGGTATTTTTTATACACATATTTGTATCAGATTTTATTTCTAACAAAGTAAAATGTTTGTCAATGTTTTTTTTTTAGTTGTTTAAGTTCTTTAGGAAACTTTTAAAACAATGGTTGTATTTTAATCAACCTCTATCTAACAAAGATTCTCTCGCGAACTATGTATTTTACGTTACTTATGTTGCATTTTAGAAATTGTCATTTTACAACACTGGTAACTAATCCTAAATGTGTTATCCTAAATAGAAACGGTGAATAAAACCCGCGTCGGGTTGACGTTAACGATGCCAACCGAGAAAATATTGTTGGGGTTCCTTTCATAAGCATGTAAAGGTTTCATTCGTGTTTCTATAACGTAGAAACCAAATAAAGGATTAGAAACTATGACTTTATATCTATAAACCAGTGGCTACAAGCCTTACTTACAAAACATCCAATAAACATATTATTATACTGGTTTCCAATCGAAACCCTAAACCAGAGATAAACTACAATTCACGCTAAAACTCGTAAATTCAGAAATTGTTTAAGAAGTTTTCATATGTTCTCGCCGTAAAGCCATAAAATAAAAGAAGAAAAAAACAATTTAAAAAAAAAGAATACATTTTAATCGTCAGTTCGTCACTTGTCTTTTGCACGCCCCGGTTTTACCATGTTATTTCTTTTAATATATTTATCGTTTCAAACATGTATTGAGTTTTAAATTGTTTATCACAAGCCGTACGACATAAATAAACGTTTCTGGTATAATACATTTTACGTTATAACGATTTACATTACCTATGATTAAATTATATCACTTAAGGTTGTTTAAAAAATTACTTCAAATACGGATATGGCCGCCATATTAGATAATTGACTTCGTTCCTAATTTAAATTCTTAATTTTTAAAAAGAATACGGAACTTCGTTATTTGAATTTGATTTCGTCGCATTTTCCTTGCAACACCACGCATTAAAACTGATGGGCCGTTATATCCCCGCGGTGGCGGCCCATAAAACTAACGTAGCTTCGTGGACTGAATCGAGGTGACGTATTCGAGGGCAGTCGACGTAGACGCATTCATTTGTCAATTATATTGTACTAATTGAATATCATAAGATTGAAAATTGATCTGTTTTCAGGACGTCCATGACAGTAATGTCTACCATGTTATTAATACGATGTCATTAGAATTTCTATTACAACTAGTGGTCGACCATAATCGCGAATTT
>JAODUI010000023.1:8349301-8384153 GCA_027563995.1 Papilio gigon
ACGGTAATTTTTTTTTATATTTTTTAAACATCCGCATTATACGCTCACGAAATATCACAGTTCTACAGAGATTTGGAAAATTTTTCATAAGGATTATTTATTATCGTCATCGTATCAGCCGCACGTCTCCTCCTGCTAGGCGTCGGCCTCTTCTAAAGATCGCCACGACCATAGGTTCTCGGCTGCACCCGAACAATATAGTCATAATACATATAAATTATTTATATACTAAAACTAACAGTACATAATAATTACCAATCTTAGGTATCAACTGCTCCGGACTCTCTCCAGCTGTGATAGCGTCGTGGAGTTGTTCTACTTTGTCTATAGGCTCGTCCTCGTCCGCGCCGAATGTGTCTACGCACAGCCTCTTTAGGTCTATCGGCGGCGATGGTAATAGGTCCTCCGGGATAACTGGACCTTGCTCGATCAGATCTGGATTGATCCCGCCAAAGCCGATGTACGCTGGTATTCTGCGAACAGAGTTAATTAAACATATTTAGTACCTCGTTAAACTTTTAGCATTTATACTAAAAAAAAAAGAAACAGTAAATACTAACGATTGCTCCCTCTGTTCAGGCAGGTAGACCCGCTTGCCGCTGCAATGCATATCGATCTTGACTCGCGCGCAGTCCATGTTGGCGGGCTCCCAGAGCACAGAATGCACGCCGCAGTGCGGGCACCCCGCCCCCACGGGCGCGCTCGTGCCCGGCCCTGCCTTGCCCTCGCCGCGCTCAACCCGTTCCAGGCAGCTGTGGATACCGCACTCCAAGTGGAACAAGTGTCCCACGGAACACTGGTAGAAGATACCCTGGAGAAAGATGAATTAATTAAAGCTTTTCGTTATGTAAGTGGGACGACTTCATACTATACATACTTCAAGAATTTTTCTCACATAAGTATATAACACAGCTACACTTATGTTATAACTTTAATCACTAAATATTTAAAAATTAATAAAACGTCAAATATCAACTTGGTCGAAGCCACCACGATACCTGTGCACAGAACAGTCCGCAGGCGGCGCAACACATGTGTTTCCTGAGCTGCGCGGTGTGCAGGCGGCAGACGAGGACGTAGGGCGTGCGCGGGCCGGCCCGAACCAGCGGCTGCAGGTCTCCGCCCCGGCGCGCCGCCGCGTGCGAGCACCCTACGCGCACGCCGTCCACACTGTCGATCGCCTGGCAGAACACTGGCTCTGTGCACATCAAGCAACACTATTATTTTCTACTTATTTACCTCAGTGGAATAAAATGGGTTTAATGGCTTTTTCTTAGCAATACACAAATTAACTTAAAACTGCCAACTCATCTGTGACTCCTCTGGTGTTGTGGGTGTCCATGGGGTATCAGATCAGGCAGAGTTAACTCTGTTTATATGTTACATTAGTCAAACTAGTCAGTTTACCGGTTAGTTCATCAGGTGCAGCATACATATTGAAGGAAGCTTCACAGTTGCAGGTTGCAACTACTGGGTATTCTTCTGGAGGATAAGCTGCTTGTTCACCCTCATCTGGTCCTGCTGCATCTCTGAAAACAAAGCTAGCACTAGAACTTTTTGATATAAAACACTATTAAACACTTAAAGGCTGATATCCATTTGCATTTACTATCACATCCCGAGTAAGTCCCAAGTTTTTTATATTCCAAGTAGCCACCACGAATCACTTCTAGAAAGAATTTCTAACAGAAAGTGTAATTGGAAAGTACACATTTAAGCCTACGTAATATTTACCGGTCATAAAAATCACTGCAACTATATCTGAGTCTAGAGGACCGACGTGGTGGTACCCTGTAAAGAAAAGTTGACATCAAAATAGCAACTTTCCATCGGACAGACCCAGCAGGGAAGTAAAACATACTTATTCTCATCATCTCCAACTGACACTGATGACTGATCACTCTCATTTCCATATGTTGAACACAGTCTAGTGGACCGCCTGGGTCGCTCTGTTGGATTCCCCCCAGCTGGATATAAGAAATCTTCATCACTACTATCTTCATCAGCCTCAAGTAGTTTGCTGATCACCTCTGATTCATCATCAATTTCCTCATCTTCTTCGATTGCTTCAGTTTCATTTTCTCCATCTCTGAAATTTGATAAACTTCACAGACTCACTTTTGATAAAAGTTTTCACTTAGTTAATCCATCTACAGCACAAATATGTTTATTATGAACTACAATTACAATCTAAAGGTTACCTGTTCCTCGATTCTTGGGCCTGGTCATCTGAGTCAGGAGTATTGTTGATAGCCTTTAGTCCAAGTTTACACAAGTGTTTAACTTTTGAATCTGATGGGGAATTCTCCCCTCCTTCTGATTTTTCTTGTTTAACATCTTCAGAAGGCTTATGACGTTTTATTGGTTTCTTATCAAGCACAGTACTCTCCGCATCATGATTTTTAGAATGAACAGACCTCCTAGTCCTGACTCCCTCCTCAGCAGTCTTCTCTGATTGTAACCCCAGTCGTGCATTATTTTGAGACTCTAGCCCCATTCTCAGCTCTTCGTTAGCTAATATCTTAGCAGTAGGCTTAATTCTCCGTGACAATCTTTGTGTGGGACCTGGAAGAGTTTCGTTATATGACTTTTCTTTTCTGGCTATAGCATTGGCGAGTACGTTTTCAGAAAACTCCTTACTACGACGCCTTGTTGATCGTTTTGGTGTAGCTAGCGAGCTATCTGAAGCTTCATCATTCTCTGATACAGATTGACTAACGTTCAGGCTTTTCTTAGCACTGCTCAAAGTTTCATTATCCTCGTCCGATTCCCACTTTGTGCTCCGATTTCTATTTGATCGTCTTGGTGATACTTCTTCGTGTTTCTCCTCTGTTGAAACGATTTTCATGTTGCTATTTTTCGCTCCAGACTTTTCAGAACGAAACGTTAACACAATACGTGGCTTGGCGTCTTTATTTTCAGCTTTTTTATCACTTCCAGGATCGGAATTTTCGATTCTAACTGAAACATCAGGGGATGTATCAGTTTTATCGTGTTTCTTCTTGGGTGTTACCGCGTCGTCGTGGTCCGAGTGCATATTGCAGGGTCAACTTTTGTTTATAGGTCAAGGTAAACAATGCCGATTCAAAAACTTAAGCAAACTTAAACATCCTCTGATAATGTTCTTCCACTTGTTTAATATATGAAGTAATACCGCTTTGTCTTCTTCGTTTTAAAAAAATATGATATGAAATGACGGTAAAATTATATTTTAGCATTAATTAACCTTATTTGTAAAATAGTAACTTAATTATTTAATTAGCAAATGTACAATTTAGTTTTTTGTTAAAATTCCTTATAAATAGGCACAGAAACAAATATTCTAAAACTATAACATAAATAATTTAAACTTTACTTAATCTAAATCAGTGTATAACACATAATCATAATAAAAAAAAAAACAAATTATAAAAATGCAATAAATTAAGAAATTATTATTATTCAACCACAACCAAACTAAACATCACAGAGTATGTCTGACAGATTAAGTAAAAATTTATGACAGTTTCTCAAATATTGATGTCGATAACATAAATTGTTTCAAACTCAATATAATTATTCTGCATGTAGGAAAAGTACTTATTCTTGTATAATTTGGGGTAAAAATTGTGATTTTAAAATATGGCTGATTAAGAATGGATTTATCACAATCATAATGAAAGTTCAAATTGAAAACTTTACCAAAACAACTTGTCACTTGTCAATTTGGAGAGAAGGAAGAAGGAAGTTAACTAGTTTATTTTATCAGTTTTTTGGTTTTACTTTTATTTTAACATCGTTGAAGAAATTCAGAATACCTGTACTTTTTTTTAATTACCGATACCGTATAAAATTTCATTTATTTAGTAACTGCGAATAGAAGAAGTCGGTTTAAATTCACCGATTACAGTGTTCTTTTTATATATATATATATATCTATTTGTAATTTTAATCAAAATTAAAAAAGACCTATATTTATTATATTTTAATTTTATACGATTTGTTCAATTACGCGTACTTAAAAAATATTTAATTATATAATAAACACTTCCTTCCTGGGAAGTTTGTAGTACAATTCAAGTTGAATATTAAAAAAAGTTTGGAAACAAACAGCAAAATGGAAAATCTGTTTCTCTCTCCTGAACATGTGTTACAAGGTGGTTACTTTCAAGAAAGTCTTCGAAAGTTACAAGAACCAAACACCAGCATTGAACCACATAACCTAATGTATCCAGTGTTTTTGCTGTGAGTATACTAGTCACGGGGAAGTAAAACTATATAGAATTTTGAGCACTAATTTTTAACATAAAACAATCTGTATGTTTTTGTTATAATAGTTATGATTGTTGCATCCTTAGTAAATCCAAAAGATTTATTTCTATTATTTTGATTAAGAACACTTTATAATTAAATAGTTGACATGTTTTTACATTAAATTGGTCACAATGCACCAAATTATCAATATAGCCTCATATAAATATTGATAAACTTTAAACTTTAATCTCTAGAACATAAAATATGAACATATCGATAAAAAAAGTGAATATAAAAAATTCTAATCTTTAAAAATAGAAGCAAGCCACTTTAACACTGAGATAATATATTTTAACCTTAAACTGCTTATCTGTAAAACCTGAGAAATTTAAAAAAAAACATCATTATGCTATTAGTAAATTAGCTGCAAACAATGTCATATCATATTTTCATTGGTGCAACTGCAGTTTCTCAGCTGTAGACTAACAGCTTAGTGGAAGTAACCAGTAATAATTGTTATTGTTACAGGGAAAATGAGGATGGCTTCCAATCAGTCTCGAGCATGCCAAATGTGTACAGATACGGCATTAACAAACTTATACCTGCACTGAAAGAACTTGTAGAAAAGGGCTTGAAGTCTATTCTCATATTTGGTGTTGTGGAAACATTGGAAAAGGTACAATAATTATTATATATCTTGGCAGCTCATAATATAATACAAGGGGAGGGCACTGTAAGGTGTGCTGATGACCTCCCAAAATACGGAAAGACTTAGTATAATTCATAAACAGTTATTTATATATGTACGAATGCATATTGTCTATTTTTATTCAGGATGCGACAGGCACAAATGCCGATTCCCCACAAAACCCAGTAGTGAAAGCACTACCAAAGTTAAGAGCCGCGTTACCTCAACTACTACTAGCTGCAGATGTGTGCCTCTGTCCGTACACATCACATGGACACTGCGGTCTCCTGACCGACAAGGGTGCTATAGACCATGCCGATTCTGTGAAGAGAATTGCCGAAGTCGCTCTTGCTTATGCTAAAGCTGGTAAGTAATCAATGTGCTTATATTTACATACCAAAAATGTCCAAGAAGGTAATTTTTATGTCTAAAAGAATTACTACATGAAAAACAAACATCATGATTGTATTAAAGGTTTAATAGATTAAACATTTTTTGTCCAAGTTTTAAAAAAAGTATGCAAGACAATGTGCAACTCAAAAGTACTGACCGCTAGTAAATGCTGGAAAAGAAAAAAAAAACTTGTCTAAAGGGGACTACGTTTTTTTGCAGGTGCTCATATAGTGGCTCCCTCTGACATGATGGACAATAGAATTAAAGCTATCAAAGATGCTTTGGTCACTAACAAACTGCAGAATCAGGTAAACATAAATGAATCAGTTATTTTTTTTTAATACAATACTAGCATTTATCTTCATTAGACGAAGGGGTGGATAGATTGTGTGAAAGATGATATGGATAAGGGAGTGAATTGTATGGAGTACATACTGTGCCGACATTACGTAGGGAAAAAGGCTGGTTGATGATGATAGTGTTTTTCTTCAAATATTAAATTGTTGTTTTCAGGTGTCAGTGTTGTCGTACTCTTGTAAGTTCGCGTCGTCGATGTACGGCCCCTTCCGCGACACCATGAAGAGCTCCCCGATGGCGGGCGACCGCAAGTGCTACCAGCTGCCGCCGGGCAGCGCCGGGCTCGCCCTGCGCGCGGCCGTCAGTATACTCTCTTACAATACATTTCAACATAGCTAAATAAATGTTAATAACAATAGAAAGAAAATAGCAATTTTTTTAATGCAGTTTTGTGTAAATGATTATATAACGTTTTGTAACAGTTTTATTATGAAATATGTTTAAGATGATTTTCACTAATGTTTAAGAATTTTTACACTTACGTTGGTCTTAAGTTGAAACAAATTATTTTTTTTATATATTTCCAATGTCAATCTTATTATGTGCCATGTATAGTTTGCTTTTTAACTATAACCTATTTGCTGTCACACCGGTAGTGCAGAGACGTGGCGGAGGGCGCGGACTTCCTGATGGTGAAGCCGGGGCTGCCGTACCTGGACATCGTGCGGCAGACCAAGGACAAGTTCCCGCAGCATCCATTATTCATATACCAGGTACAAAATCTATACAAGCAGGTAAAAAACCTGTCTTTTTTTTATGAATTTACTAATATTTCATTTTGATATGCACAATACAAGAGGAACTACTGAGGCTTTACTGATGTTACCAATTATCCCTTCCTCAGCAAAGGACCTCTTTGGTAATTTGAAGGTTTGATTGTTGTCAGGTGTCAGGTGAATACGCGATGATCTGCCGCAGCGGCGACGACCGCGAGGTCGAGACCATCCTCATGGAGACCCTCACCTGCATGAGACGTGCCGGTATGCATATACTTAGTCTGTTTTCTTATTGCCACACCCAGAGATATTAAGTCAGTGGTCACCAAACTGCGGCCCGCGAACATTTCAAATTTTATTATTTTAATTTATTTTAAAAAGACGATTTTTAAATGCTTCGAAATGCAAAAATTAGTTCTAAAAGAACTTACATCTACTGGGAAACGTTTTATAAAAAGTACATGAAAAAACTAAATAGATTGGTTATGTCAACTACTCAATACACGAATGAGCGGCCCGCAATACCTCATATTATCCGATTTGGCCTTTGGATAGAAACGTGTGACGACCACTGCATAAAGTGGTCCCTTAAGAAAGCAACAAAGATTTCTTAAAAGTAAATGTAAAATGTGTTTCTCACTGTTCCAGGTGCCGATTGCATAATCACATATTTCACGCCTTTAATTTTAAGCATAATATCAAGAAAGCATTGATTTGATTCTTTGACATTTTTTATTTTGTTTTTATATTAGACATTGAATTTTTGGATTCATTTTGGTGACTGTTCCATTTTTATTTTTATTTTTTTGCTCAATTTATTTTTGGGAAGTACAGAGACTGTTGTTGTTAAATTCTTAAATAATTTTAAATTAAATTTTTAGTAAAAAAAACTTGACTTTTTTTATTTTGTGATTGATCAGATGGATTTGTATGGATCATCATCATGACTCCTTGTCTGTTCCCTTAAGCTGGATATAGGATGATGAATTTCTTTAACGGCATCCATTTGGATGGATGGGTCCCGCAAAAGATAATAAAACCCTTGAAAAAATCAAAAAACTTTTCGAAACAATTTTCGGTTAAATTTCCTTGGATACCCTGTGTATGATGCAATGAATGCATGTAATATACAAGTATGTAGGAACTTACAGGAAGGGATACGTTCATACAAATACAATGTAAATCATTAATGTGATAACTTTCATAAACGACCCCACTATTCGATAAGAATTCTAGAAAAATAACATAAGTAGAAAGTCTGGAATGCAAAAGGAAGTTTGAATTTTAGAACTTACCCGCTACTGGCAACTACTTTTGCCGAGGACATCTATCTGTAATGTACAATGCTGCAACATTTGCTACAATGAGCGATTATTGCAGCACTACATTAACCAGCATTGAGAAAACTCTTGGTTTGTTACATCTTTAAAGGACTTTTAAATTATGGTTGTTCATTCAGAAATTATTAAAACAAATTTTCTTTTTAGGAATCAGACATAAAACTTTTACTAACGCTTAGTAATTTACACGATATATTTATTTTATTCAATATTACACAAATTTGCAGTTTCCTAACTTTGTAACTTTTTAAAATTTACGCCATAAGAGTATTGACCTATTACGTGCACTTAGGGGAAACCGTCCTGCCAGTTATTAACGTGGGCCAATCCGATCGCGACAAATACGTACACTTGTACCAATCATATGCGTTTATTGAAAACGTCATCGGTCTGTCCGCCAATAGGGAAGACCCACGCTGACCACTAGCGCTAAATATCTGTGACGACGGCGTGTCAAACTTCAGTTTCTCTCAAGACATCACACGTGAAGTACGACGCTGTATAATCAATTTCCCATTTTTAATTTAGTGTATTAACGTGGCTGTGCGAAAATTGCGATAATTTTCGATTGTTAATCGATATCTTATATTTTTGGTAAGTTTTATTCTTACGATTTCTTTAAAATATTGAAAGTAACGTACATTTTTTCCACTTGGATTTTCTATAAATGTTCAGCATTTATAGACTTGTAATAAAATACATTTGACAATTAGCTTACTTCTTTAAAGAATATGATGTAAATGAAGGAAATAAAAGTGTACATTTCATTTAAATGTTACAAAAGGTTAACGAAATTTCTGGATGCTTGTGGGCCGGTGAGGTTAGCGGCCTACATATACCTCGGTTCAATACCGTTAGCTTACTATACCGTTGAAGTCGAGCTTTGTACACTTTCGATCTCATTAGAATAAAGTTTAATGGAAATTATACCATTGACCACTTTCTCGATTATCACCGGCACCGGAATAGTGAAAAACTTGTAGTATGACGTGTCCCCGCGTAGGTTACGTGTCCTTGACGTGTTGATTGAACTCTTGTGTGATAGTTATAATTATTATTGTTTCAGATAAAGTCGTGTGTATTGTATGGTAAAAATGCGGTGGTATTTATTGGGAGTAGTGTGCGCGGTGGCGCTGGTCTGCGCCGAAGACAAGAAGGAGAAAGATAAAGACATTGGCACCGTCATCGGTATCGACTTGGGTACAACTTATTCATGGTAAGTTGTTACTATCAATTCATATCCGATGAATTTGTTATAATTTAATTTCAGTTTCTTATAAATTGTTAATGGGGAAATAGTAATTTATGGTTTTCGTCTATTATATTTTATTACGTGGCAACGTTGTTGAATTATTTGATATATGAATAAAACAAAGTGATTTTTTGCTTAACAGAAATAGCGGTGGTTATTTTTTAATGGAAGTTTCTCACACATATAACCTAAGCAAGTTGTAAGAATGGAGTAAAGATCTGGCATTCGTCCAGAGATTATTGTTTATATGTCTCATTTACAAATACCTAATTTTTTTCTTTTGTCCACAGTGTGGGTGTATACAAAAATGGCCGCGTGGAAATCATTGCCAACGACCAGGGCAACCGTATCACTCCATCTTACGTAGCGTTCACGGCGGACGGTGAGCGGCTCATCGGTGACGCCGCCAAGAATCAACTTACCACCAACCCTGAGAACACGGTGTTCGACGCCAAGCGGTTAATCGGTCGCGAATGGACGGACTCCACCGTGCAACATGATGTCAAATTTTTCCCCTTCAAGGTGGTCGAGAAGAACAGCAAGCCCCATGTCTCTGTCATGACCGCTCAGGGAGACAAAATCTTCGCGCCTGAAGAAATCTCGGCCATGGTACTCACAAAAATGAAGGAAACAGCCGAAGCCTACCTTGGAAAGAAGGTGACCCACGCTGTCGTCACCGTGCCCGCTTACTTCAACGACGCCCAGCGTCAGGCCACCAAGGACGCCGGAGTCATCGCCGGACTTAACGTCATGAGAATCATCAACGAGCCCACCGCCGCCGCCATCGCTTACGGTCTCGACAAGAAGGAAGGAGAGAAGAATGTGCTCGTATTTGACTTGGGTGGTGGTACCTTCGACGTGTCTCTGCTTACCATCGACAATGGCGTCTTCGAGGTAGTTGCGACTAACGGTGACACTCATCTTGGAGGTGAAGATTTCGATCAAAGAGTGATGGAGCACTTCATCAAACTGTACAAGAAGAAGAAGGGCAAGGATATCAGGAAAGACAACCGTGCCGTCCAAAAACTGCGTCGTGAAGTCGAAAAGGCCAAGAGAGCATTGTCTTCCGGCCACCAGGTCAAGATTGAGATTGAATCTTTCTTCGAGGGCGAAGACTTCTCTGAAACACTCACCAGGGCCAAGTTTGAGGAATTGAACATGGATCTATTCAGATCTACTCTTAAACCTGTTCAGAAAGTGTTGGAGGACGCCGACATGAACAAGAAAGACGTTGATGAAATTGTGCTGGTCGGTGGTTCTACTCGTATCCCCAAGGTGCAGCAGCTGGTCAAGGAATTCTTCAATGGCAAGGAGCCATCCCGCGGTATTAACCCTGATGAAGCCGTCGCTTACGGTGCCGCGGTCCAGGCCGGCGTGCTCAGCGGGGAACAGGACACTGACGCTATTGTGCTGCTCGACGTCAACCCTCTGACCATGGGTATCGAAACTGTCGGCGGCGTCATGACCAAGCTGATCCCACGTAACACTGTTATCCCCACCAAGAAATCACAGATCTTCTCTACCGCAAGCGACAACCAACACACTGTCACCATCCAGGTTTACGAGGGAGAGCGGCCGATGACCAAGGACAACCACTTGCTTGGTAAATTCGATCTTACTGGTATTCCGCCCGCGCCGAGAGGCATTCCTCAGATAGAGGTCACCTTTGAAATTGACGCCAATGGTATCCTGCAAGTATCTGCCGAGGATAAGGGCACCGGAAACAGGGAGAAAATCGTTATCACAAACGACCAAAACAGACTGACGCCAGAAGACATCGAGAGGATGATCAAGGACGCCGAGAAGTTCGCAGATGATGACAAAAAGCTAAAGGAGCGCGTCGAGTCCAGAAACGAGCTGGAGAGCTACGCGTACTCGATCAAGAACCAGCTCCAAGACAAGGAAAAACTTGGCGCTAAGGTTGGTATTGTCTCAATAATTGCATGAACTACTTTCACTCTTTAAAAGTTATTCTCTTTTTTTTTTATTTTAAAGTATTGCTTGCTTTACTACTTGAGCTAAGTTTCTGTTTCCATTGTTACAGGTTAGTGATGACGACAAAGCGAAGATGGAGGAAGCCATTGATGCCGCGATCAAATGGCTAGAAGACAACCAGGACACAGACGCCGAGGAGTACAAGAAACAGAAGAAGAGTCTAGAAGATGTAGTCCAGCCTATCATCGCCAAGCTGTACCAGGGTCAGGGCGGAGTGCCGCCGCCGGGCGCGGGCGGGGAGGACGAGGAGTTCAAGGACGAGTTGTAAACTAATAGCATGTAACAAGTGATCATAGCCAAATGTGATCTCCGCTCAGTACAGATTACGCGCGCTATTGATGCGTCGCTTCGAAATATAAAATTAGCGGTAATTTGAACAGCTTACATAAAGCTACTGATATTGGATGGTACATTAGCTCGTCTGTAATCTGTATCGACGCACAGATACTGTGTGTAGATCGTTTTGTGTATATTTATTGTTGTGCGTGTTGTTGATTGTGTGCGTGCGGCGGCTCGGCCGATCTCTCCGGGGCCGCCGCCGCGCGCCGTGCGCGAGGCTGTACGAATGTGTCGTGGCTGTATAAAATGTTGCATTTTTATTTTTAGTATAATGCCAATAGTGTGAGATTGTGTTTTCTAATGGGTCCCGTCTGTTGCGTTTGCACAACCCTTCTTATGTCTGCTAATTCTCGGCGACCTACCTCTGTGTTCTATACTGTATAATTGTTTTGAGACTGCTGAATAAAAATGTTAGCTCGTAATTAATTATGTAGTAATTTAAATAATTTTGAATGAAGTACGGAGGAGTACATAAATAAAAGATTTTTAATAAGATAAAACTTGTTTGTTTTTTAATTTTGACATATTCAAAACTAATCACCGCGCACGTTATTGCTCAACTGCGAACCAAACTCCATGTTGAAGGCGGGCGCCGCCATGATAGCTGCCTGGATTTCTACCTGCACTTGATCTGCAATAAAATTACATAAAAACTAGCACGAAAAAGCTTTACAGCAAGAGCCGATATCGTTTTTGTTTCGCCTGGGATCCATCTTGCGGTAAAATAAAGTAATCGATCATTTTGTTAGCACTCTCTGAGAAGCGATAAGTCTTATGTCAACATGTTTTACCGCTCGGTTTTACTAGGCCGTTGACCGAGCGACTTAGTGCGGCTTAGGTCAAAGGATTTTTGTCTACGATGATGATGCTCAGGAAATTATAAAATGAAATATGTAATCTCTAATACCAGACTTGGCTTAAAGGTTCAATAACCAGGCCATAAAATCCAGAAATTAGAGTGTACAGTTAGCTGTCAATTTACTGTTCAAATAATCTTATATATACATATTAAGTACATTTTGGTCGCTAAGGGGATTACGATGACGAAATTTGTTGACTTTCGTCATAGGTTAGTAATGCAAAAAGTGCTTACTTATACAATGGCACATTTTATATCTCATTTGAAAGCTTTACTATGTCTTTTATGTTGTGCATACGATATTTACCAATTGGTTTACACGCGTCTACTTCTTCAGCATTGATACCAGCAGCCGCACGTAATTCTGCCACCGTCTCAGTAAAGTACGCGTCCAACTAGAAAACATTACTTGACTGGAGCGGATAGCTGCCGTTAAAGTTTGACAATTTGCTTACAAATCTTTTTCTAACCTTACAATTAAAAAAAATAATTAAAAAAGGAGTTCTATTGATTAAAATTTGGAACAGCATTGCGTGGCTTTGATCGTTATGAGTCAGAGTATATCAACTGAACAAACATTATTCTAAGCATACCTTTTAACTCCCGTTACGTCCGCGCGGCCTACCCAAACGGAAGACATTTAAGATTCAAGAACAATAGGTTGTTGGACAAAAGTTTGTAACTATATAGGTTTTGAGGTTAGTGTGACTTCATTGTGGAATTCATAAATGTAAAATGAATTAAATGAGTCTTACCGTTTTTTTGTCATATAGTTCAACAACAATATTACAATAAACTTGGGTCACAGAACTAATACGGAATATGTCTTTTTTTTATTATGTCCATGTATTGGTTTGTTTATTATTTTCCACAATGCCAATAATTCAAAGTTGTAGCAATGATCAAAAGGCATAAGGTATTTACCTCAGCTTCGAGCGCGGCCTCGTCGTCCTCCGGGTGCACGAGGACGCGCGGGCCGGAGCCGAGCGGCGCGGTCTGGCCGCTGCACCAGTCCACGCCGCGCGACAGAACGCGCGCCTTGCACGTCTGCCAGTCCGCGTTTAGGAATATTATCCTGTCCATGTCAAGTACAAAATGTCTTTTTATTTATGATACTGCAGTTCACTATTTGAATGAAGTCTTTTATTTTCACCTTACCGCTCTACAAAATGAGATCATACACATTTAGAGTGCATACAGTTTCGCCTATATTCATGGTGGAATGTTAATGAATACATTATGCGTAACTGTAATAATTTAAGTATAGTATATGCTTATTTTATGTATTCAGAAATCTATGTAGTACATAAACTTGCTTTACAATGCTGTGTATCGAAAGAGATCGGTCAACTAGTCCCATTTAATTGATCATAACAAGAGCTGGACCAAATGCGCTAGTCGCCTTTCACTTAGAAAGTGTATCTGAACACTGAAAGCTGCACCAGCTTCACAGTTCGTCGCCCTACGTGCGATCACTTTCTATTCCTGTATCAAATTACAATAAAACTTGACAAGTAAACTGATAGATATCAATCAATTAAAACAATATAATAAATACTAACCTATTCGGTGGCGTGGGCATGTTGTCCAAGTTTTCAAAGTCAGCGCCACAAGTGGGAAAGCCAGTTAGGACCCAGCCATTATCAATGCAATCCTATAACAACTAGTAATTAACATCAGTAGTAACTAAAAAAAACGACAAGATTCGACATCGTCTTCTGGGAAGTACATGAAGTGAAATTCTAAAACTCATCATCAAAAATCTACAACCAACTACTAATTACAAACGTACCCTTCAATATCCGCTATCGTCTGTCAATAACTTATTGTAAGAAGCGCTTATTTTGTCTTAATTTAACTGGTCCAAGTAGAGGGAGCATAAAACAAGTTCATCATTATATTTCGAACCTTTTTAGCAAGACGTCTGCTCACAATGTCCGCTCTGAGCCGCGTGCTGAGGCCGAAGCTACGCAGCTTCTCTCCAATCTCGTCGTCGCCTTTCTTAGCCTCGTTGTGGAGGTCATTGAAATGCACTAAGAAATTAGAAAATAAATTCACATGGTAATGTACTAAGTATGCTTGGTCTAGATAACAATAATTAATATTTGATTATTAAAGTAAAAAGAAGTTACAAAGTTAGATACGGACAGTGTACGAGTCCGAAGCGGTCACAGAGTGCCTGCGCGTGCAGCTGGCGACCGCAGCCGCGCGGGCCCAGCAACAGCACGCGGTAGTTGCCGGGCGCGCCCACCGTGGCCAGCGAGCGCGCGGCCTCGTGCGCGCCCGCGGCCGTCGCGCGGATACCACGCACGCACTTCATCTCTATACACTTTGCATCCTCACCCGGGTTCACGTATATCTCCTGTAAAGCATACAATACCACTACAATGGTATATGTCGATGTTTTTAGTTTCTAAAATTTTAATTATTGTAAAACAGGAGTAGACACATACATTGGTTTTGAGTTGTTAGCCTCTGCGTGAATGCTAAACATTGTTCGAAGATGGATTTTAAGATTATACTGGGTAAACAAACGCTAAACGACCTACAGAACTGTCAAAAATGTGTAAATCCTATCCTATAAAGATGTATTAATGGATGTTTAGGAGAATGTCGACCTTCAAGGTAGCCTTATAGGCGAACTTGAGTGCTTCGAAGTCTTGCTCGAAGAAGGAGCGTGTCGAGGTGTGGGGATAGTCGGTGCGGGGCGCGTGCGGCGGCGGCGCGGTCAACACCAGAGTCATGGTCGGCAGCACGCCCAGCTGCTGCAGGCAGCGCGCCTCGCGCAGCGTGCACGGGTGGTCTTATACAGGGCACATGTTATATTTTTGTACTAAAGTCCTTCCCTCTTAAAACTATTTTTTTTAATTTTTTTGATTACGAACTTTTCTTAAATATCATAGAAAATGAAGCAAACGTAACTGATAATGATGTAATATTGTTTTTACCGAACATGAGCCAACCGCTTTGCGCAACCTGATTAGTCATCGTCAAAGACTTGGTAACTTCTGCCATCCGTACGGGAGAAATGCAGCCGGGCACGTATTTATCACTCTGAGAACGTGAACAAATCGATTTGTCTGTTTATCGAAATCGCTTCGTAATCAAATTTATATCGACTGTTACCTTCTCGTAGCGATCCATCACGCAACGCCGCGTGATAACGAAGAAACCTAGATCTTTTATTAGGTCTTTGGCGATCATATTTATGTCTGAAATTCCAGTGTTAATTACTAAAAATCCGTATTCTACTAATTCCACCTCGATTAGTTTATACGTAGCATTTAGACAATGTCTAAATATCCCGTACCAATATCTATTTCAGGAGAAACTAAAATAATAACTCGGTCTGCATCTTTCCCGCTTAGGATACGATGGTTGAGGAAGACTTTCATGTGTTTCAAATGGTCTTGAGGTAAATTAATTATCAGGTCTTGCACCATATCCTGCATGAGTCGAAAATAAAAGTTATGCCAATAACAAAATGGACATTATAAATGTTAGCTATTTGAAATTACCAGGCTCTTACTTTAAATAGCTTATAAATTCTGTATTTCTCTAAATACGGTATAAACTTGTCTGGTATTTGCAGAGGCAGTTTCGTTGCATCAGTTTCAGTCATTTTTTGAACTCATAAAAACAATAAATGCTTTGGATAAATGCGAACACAAAGTATTCAAACTAAAACTGGTATTAAATTGAAGTTTTATCTGACACTGTTTTTACTTTAAAATTAACAAATGTAAACGACCTATATGGTAATCTTTAAATTTTTAGCAATAATCGTACGACGAAAGATTACTTTCCATCATTTCTTCAATTCCAACACGTACCCATACAAGCATCGTTAGAAGTCGAATACATTTTTGTTAAGCAGATCAGATGCAAGCCCTTGGAAAAAGTACTTTTACTTGGTATTTTTAAACAGTTTTTGAACTTTCAAAAACAGCTGATTGCCAAATGAAATTTTGAGGTTATGTTTTGGTTATAACATTAAATAAACTGGATATATTCGGTGTACGACTACTCTATTCGCGGGATCAAAGGCCAAATCGTGTGATAATAGATGTTGCGTGTTTCATATAGTGTGAGGATAACATGATTTCGCTTGGTCGCGTGGACACACTCCAAGGTCATTTTTTGCTAGAATTGCAAATAAGAACGATTTCTAAGACATCTGAATTGAATGTAGTACGCTGATGACTTTTGTCGGCTTGCGACGTTATTTTTTAATGAGTAGAATATATTATTCTAGGATGTCTTCGAGTAAATTTTCTTACGAGGTTAGTTGTGTATCAATGTTTAATATAGCGACTAATATTAACAAGTTTACCTAAATTTAAGGTATTTATTTTAAGTCGCACTTCTTCGTTTAATAACTTCCTGGTATAAGATAAATAAATAAATCTTTGTTGATGATGTTTCTTTTTAATATCGAATTATGAAATAAGTTTGAGATGATTGAAAAAAATGTATTAAGGAAATTAATTAAATGTCAAATAATTAATGAAAAGTATTGTTTAATGTTTCAGGAGGCTGTGAAGAAATTAAATTTACTTCAATCAAACAAATTAACTATAGAACAAATAAGGAAAGATATCAAATTAGGCCAAGTAAGTAACAAATAATAAAATGCATTGATAGAATTGCACTCAAACTTGTACATAATGCAAGTCAGCAACTTTTTTTTTATTGTTTTTTTTCAGAAATGTACAAACATAGAAGATATGGAAAAATACTTGCACCGGACTGGTGTTAACTTGTCAATGCTAGACCAGCTCTCTGTTGTACATGTAGCTGGCACCAAGGGGAAGGTTTTGTATTAACTTTTTTAACCATTCACTATCAAGCATTATAGATTTTTTTTATTTAACACATTTAGTGTCACTTTTAAAACCTGCAAGTTCATAACTGTATGTGATAATAATAGTGGCATTGAAAGTGTTAACTCAAGTTTTTTTAATTTACATTTTGTCCACATAGACTTAACTAGCCTTGGCATTTGGTATTAGGTGCATTATTTAGATACATAATAAACTAGAATTTATTATGTTCAGGGTTCAACAAGTGCGATGTGCGAATCAGTGCTGCGTCATCATGGCTACAGAACTGGCTTCTACTCCTCGCCACATTTGGTGGCGGTGCGTGAACGCATTCGACTCAACGGCTGTATAGTTAACAAGGAAACTTTTTCGAAACACTTCCATGATGTGTATGACCGCTTGTATGCTACACAGGTATTACGTAGATTTTTTTTTACAATATTGGTTTAGACAATGGAATATAGGCCATATTTATTTCAACTTTGTATTTGTATTACATACCTCTCATCAGTTAACATGTTAAATGCTACAACGAATTTCATATATTAAAGTGTACTCACTTAAAAATTAGTGGTACTGACAATTTTAATAATTTGACATTAAGTCTGACAATTTTGCTGTTATGTACTAATTTCCATATTTGTTGTAGAGTTATAAAGGTGACATGCCCAAGTATTTTGCATTTCTTACTGTGCTAGCATATAATGTGTTCCTGAAGGAGAAAGTGGATGTGGCCATCGTGGAGGTGGGTATCGGCGGTATTGTGGACTACACCAATGTACTCAGGTAATTTACTTTTGATATGTAAGAGTTAAGGCATAATGTCATTCTTTCAAATATGCATGACACAGCTAATGTTACAAATTGACAACAGTACAGATGATCTAATTGTAAATTTGTCCCTCATGGTACGGTTACTATGATAGGAAAGTACCAGTTGTCGGTATAACAGCTTTGGGCCTCGACCACACCTCAATTCTGGGTACAACACTGCCAGAGATTGCTGAGGCAAAAGCCGGTATAATGAAGACAGGCTGTGAGGCGTACACTGTACAGCAACCTGCTGACGCCATGGAGGTCTTAGAGAGAGTTGCTAGTGATATTCAGGTATAGTTAAATAATATTAAGCCTATGAATTAAATGAAATTAAAATTTGGTTGTAACTAAAGTTAGCTTTCTAAATTAACACTGTTCTTTTGTTTCAGTGTTCACTACATGTAGTTCCAGATTGTAAAACATACACGTTTGAAAACGGCCTAAAATTACAACTGCCAGTTGAAATTGAGGCGTACCGTATGAACGCATCCCTTGCTATACAACTGGCGCATGCTTGGATGCGTAAAAATAAAACGCATCTTCTAAATAATATTGTAAATGTAACTATTGGTGCTATATGTGAATATAATAAAAATGACATTGTTAATAGCAATGTGGATAGTATAATTACAAAACTACCAAATAAAACTATAAAAGGTCTATCAGATTGTAAATGGCCGGGCAGATACCAAGTTATTGAAACAGACAATTCAACATTCTATCTAGATGGTGCCCATACTAAAGAATCTATGGAAATATGTGCTCAGTGGTTCGAGAATAATAACAGGTAACCTTGTGCTATTTATGTAAAAGCTTTATAAACTTGCCATCATTGGTTTTTTCCTGCTCACTGATGGCCTTACAACAAACCTTCCACAGTATGGTTGTCTGCCTTCCGCATTCAACCTCTACTATAATTTGAAAAAAATGTAAAACAAAAAACTTTTAATAGCACAGATTAATTTATTTATATACCCAATTACATTTTACAGTTTGTACCAATTAACAATTTAAAGTTACTTATAATTGGTTTTCTAAATATTCCATGGCTAAATGAATAAATAATAGGATGATAGCAGCCAACATAAATATATAGTAGATAATATATACATATATTGTACATAATGTAATGAAAACACAGTATTCATTGCATACGTTTTTTTAATATCAGTAGTTTTTTGTTAACTTACTAATATTTCTTGAAACCATTCAAGGTAAGCTTGAAATAACTTGTGTCAGGATATGGTCCACAATAGTAGTTGAATGGTGGGATTCAAACCCACAACCGCTAGATCGGTAGTCAGTATCCTTAACCATTAGACTGTTAGCAATGAACAATATATAAGATGATACTCGAATCATTCTATAGTGAGTTGACTGTCATTGACATCCAGCAGTCTATCAATGTCCATTAACCATGATATTAAACGTTCTAAATATCCACCATCCTGTTTATAACTAAGTAACAATAACTGCATATGCTGAAATGCAATTGGTTGCTCTAATAAGTAACATAGTCTATGGTCTTTGAGAGATAGCAACTTTATAAAGATTATAGCTATAAGATTCCATTGGATAGGCTTGAACGTTATGTTGTTAGCTTTTAACTTTAATGTATTCACTAGCAAGCGTATATCGGAGCTAATCGTTAGTTCTGCCAAGTTCAGTGACCGCTGTATATCCGGAAGTACTTTATTTATATGCTGACATACTATTTTTCTTCGTAACGCGTTTTGTGCATTTTTATCGACCAGTGGTAGATGTGTTGTTGCTTTATCGTCCTCTGTAGAACTTATATGAGAAACTACCAGATTTCCAGGTGATACAGGAACCTCTAAATCTCCAGTCAAAAAAGCTTTAACTTTCAATTGCATTTTTTTGCTCTCCTCTTGTAATATGGAGTAATCCGGCAAAGGCTTTGTTTCTCGTTGTAGTGTTTGAGCATCATGTTTCCTGTCTTCGAGTTCCAACATGTTTAGTTTCCGACATAAAGCTTGGTATTGGTCATAAGTGTTTGAGTTGTAGAATATACTCTGTACGTAATTATTCAAATATTCTTTTATACATTCTCCTTTGTCCTCAACCATTTCCCTTACTTTCTCCTCACCAAATATAAAGATCATGGTATCGACGGTAAGCCATTCTGATAAACATTTTTCCACATCAATTGTAAGTGTAGTTACTGAAGGTTGCTTTCTTTGTTGTTGCTTTTTGACTGATGTAGTTTTAATTTCATTCGGTGCATTTATTATTATAGGGTCTATTATTCGTTGACGCTTTTCAACAATTTCACCGACTATACTTAAAGGATTTACTTTTTGTGCTTTAGATTTCGCTCCTGTGTCTTGTTTATCTTTATTAAGTATTTCATTACTTCGGTTAGAAATTGTGTCATCTTTATTTTTATCTCCGATATCTATGCTTTCTTTCTTATTACTACTGGTTTCTTTTACTCCCGTATCACTTACAGCATTAGTGCTGTTTAGTTTGCTTTCCATATGGAAGGGTCTGTCCGTATCAGATTTTTCATCATTATTGTCCATTTCATTCAGACTTGCTTGTGTGAAATCATTTATTGATATAAATGTTCGTTTGTCTGTGTCCACTTGTACACGTTCACGTTGTCCAAGGTCTACTTCCAGTCCTAAACTGCCTCCGCTATCTAAAGGTAAAAGTTGAAAGTTTGGTATATCTTCATATTCTCTAAACCACAAAGGACTCGTCAACATCTGTTTCTTTACATGCATTGCAGATTTGAAGCAGCTGTTGCTGCAAAAACTTTTCCGAGCCGTTATATCGTACACTTTATTTGTTTTTATAGATATTTTATACTTTTGTTTGGGAATTTCCTTTTCAAGTAATTGTCTCTGACACAAAGGATATCCACAAAGCTGTACAATGCACCTCTCTTCTACTACATCTTCGAAGTGACACTGGTTTATTTCTGGTAAACATTGCAAGAAATATGTTGAGGTGATATCTTTCTCAAGTAAACTTTCAACAATTTTTTGAGCTCTAGCATTACATTCTCGTTTCTTTATTATCGCTTCACGTATCTGCTCCTTGGTCATTTCCTCGATTTTAGTAGGTTTTTTCCTTAGCTTACCTTTAATTTCGGACATTATTTATGTTATATTTCCCCACAACAAAAGTATAACCTCAATGTGTTTGTCACGATCATAATACCTACACGTCAACGTCATAAAGATATTTGTCACAAAAAAAAGTCAAGCATCGACCAGTGCTTACATATTTTTTTAGTTTGCAATGATTTAGGTAGTTTTATGAGGTAACATTTTTGTCTAAATATATTATGTCTTGTTACAGATATCAAGACAAAGTTTTAATTTTCAGTGCAACTGGTGATAGAGATGCCGAGATTTTACTAACACCTTTGAAGTTTGTAAATTTTAAGAAAGTATATTTTGTTATTCCGACAGCATTTAGGGAATCAAGTCATAAGAATGACAATTATTCTATCATGGAATACAGAGACTTAATTGCAAGATGCCAGAAAAACAAGGAAGCGTGGAATAGGCTTCAAGGTAATGGTAAATGTGATAAAGTTATGGTCTTAGAATGTGTTTCAGATGCTTTATTTTGTATAAAGCAAAATAATGACAGCAAATCCGTTTTGATCACTGGCTCTCTACATTTAGTGGGAGCTGCACTTTCTATAATTGATCCTAATTTATGTGAAAATTAGTTAGAAGAAGAATTAATAAATTTATATTTGCATCCTAATTTTTGTTTTGTTTTAATGTATTCTAAATTTTAGTGATACAACAGTTTTATTACTGACCAAAAAGCATGGAAATATAGGTACCGAATGCATTTTAAGTACACGAACTTTTTTCATATATTACTGAGAATACTTATAAAAATATGAATGTCAGTAAATATTAGAAAAGTCTTGGGGCCATTTAATTATTGATATCCTAAGTTAACAAGTATATGGCTTCCATTCAATAATTTATCTGGAAAGGTAAACAGTGAAAACAGCTGACAACACTAATACTATCTGTCAGACTGTCATATGGTCTAGGGAAATTTAAAATTAGTTCTGTCAAGGTTGTCATTTGGCTGTCATAGTTATTCACAGGGATTTAGTTTCTATTTTTTTCGATTTCTTCTTCCAAAAAGTAATATAGTTCCTTTACTAATACTTTAAATCTGTACATTGAATTAAACTTTTTGTTTATTACATTTTACGGTGGTGTGGAACGAACATGAGTTATCTGTGTCTGCGACTTTTACTTTTTATCGAATATTATCAGTAGGGCATAGTATTTGAGGTTTATTTACTATATTTATTTCTTGATAACGATGCTTCTATCGAATTCCAATATATCTTGTGACTAGCAAACAATATTTATGGAAGAAATAATGATTTAAATAGTAATATAGGTAAGTAAAACTATTTTTTTTTAAATATTTCATGACGTATATAAAAACATTGTATCTATTTCGATCATTAATTATTCACTTTAAGTAGGAAGTCATGTATCCCGTTTCATTTTTTTTAATTGTGCCTATATTAATTTTGTTTCTAGTATTCATAGAATTTTTATAACACATTTATATTCGAATTATTTTATAATGCTATCAGAACCCACCACATGAAATTAAACATCAGATAATAAACTTTCTGTTTAGTGTGTTGTGCAAAATGTTTTGTTTAGTGTAACCTAAAAAACGTTTTTGGAGCACTTGCATCTTAATGTGAAAATTATACCACAACATCTTTATTTATATTGGACCAAAACGTTTTGATTTAATTAAATTGAAATTATCAATTTCAATCCTTAGTTACATATATAGTTAAGGAAATTAACATTGGACCTATTTTTTAAATGTTTGCCTTTCACAATTAGGTCACACAACAATAAGGTCCAAAATGTCATAGCAACTAAAGTAGACAGCTTTTATTTAGACCTTTTACTAAAGGTAACACTTGTATAGTGTGACATAAAAAGAATTGTGACTCTCGATATTACATGTGTTGAAAACAAAAGAAATTTACGTATTGGGATATAATACGCATGGATGCCGTGCACACCCATATTAGAATATTCTTCCATCCTTCAACTGCAATAAAAACACGCATCCGTCCACGCAAATATGCAATCGCATCATTACCTCCCAATCCTTACAATCACGTAGGGTTTACGCATGACGTTTTATAAAACTTCATACCATGACTTAATTTTTACAGCCAGCCTGTTGCCAACCTTAATTAATTAAAATAAAAATATATTTTTTTTATTTATCTAATTACGGCGTACCATAAAGTTTACAATAATTTTGTTTGTGCAACTGCGTTTTTTGCATGTCCGATTCGTGATTTAAAACGACAATGTAGAATGGAAGGTCGGTCAGTGACTCACAGTCTTTCCCGCTCGCACACTCTCGCGTCTATACGGGGAAGAAAATATTGGATATCGTCCCACTCTGAAGAATGTTAATCAAGTCAATTGCTAATCATAAAAACACCGCCTCGTACCGCGGTCATTACTTTATATCGACTTTCTGATGACTACTAATTATTCGCATGCAGTAAGTATGATTTGCAAAACATCGTTTTATCTTTCAAAAATAAATATTTACTTATTAAGAAGGTACTAATTACATGTTTAAGAAGCACTGGCTGAATAGAATACATAAAAAAATGTGTAGAAAAAATGAAAGAAAATATATTTGTTTTCAACTGTTAAAAATTAATATCTGTTGAAAAAAGAACCCGTCTTAATTCTTACTTTATATAGAAATAGTCAAGTTTTTACAATACATTGTGCATACAGAATTTATTTCGTTTTTTTTGTCATACAAAGCAGACGTTCTGAAGAATTGTGTTTAGCAATGCATCTGCTCTATTGTTGCGTATGCGTCGATGTTTCAGAATTCCCGCCTCTTTATTGCCTCCTTGTAAAAAAAACTATAATATTAATACGCCAGAATTAGCGTTCGTTTTATATTATAAATTAGAGATGGTTTGTTTGTTTTTAATAGTTATACACGTGTGCAGTGAGTCAAATCTATATATTACGTTACACATATTATTGTAAACATGGGGGGAACAATAGTTCAGTTGTTATTTGTTTGAAATAGATCGTGAGGTTCGAATCGATTGAATCATTACTGTCCTATCACGTGGAGAACTATCGGGCCGCAGCGGGGCCGCAGCCGGGCCGCCGCCGCTCTGTTTTCATTACGCCCCTCTGCTCTGCAAATGTATTATCATAAACTGCACTCAAGTTTGCTAAACTAACTATAAAACAATCTACGCCTTAAAGTATATTGAAATGATTGTAACTTGACGAAATTTTAGCGATTAGTGATGTAAACTCTATTAGTACTAGTGTTTATTGTGAACTCGCTGTTCCCGTGCGGTTTCACCCACATCAGTGCTCGGCAAACTTATTAGTCAAAAAGTCATATATGCAAATTAATACGATAAAAAAATTGAGAACCAAAAAAAATCCGTTTGTAAATGTAGTATAGATTCATCATAATTTTAGTGGTTCATTAATAAAAATCGATATTAGTCAGGGGTGCTGATATTAAATGACCGTATATAATATTAACCGGCTTTTTCGTCTACATCCGGATATTACTAGAAGGCGGGTAAGCCCGTAGCAATCTCGTGTCAGAGCCACACTCCAGAGTCCAAAGAGCCGCACTTTACCGGCCTCTGACCTACATGAATATCAATAAAACTGTGATTAAGACTGATTTAGCAAAATTTGTTAAAACCCTATTTTTATTATGGCTACCGAACTTGTCAGATGTTTATTTTTGTTTTGTTTGTTTTTTTTTAATAGTAGATTTTTATTAAATCCCTAATATTTCATGTAACCATTCCTGATAATCTTGTGAAAGCTTGTGTTAGGATATGGTTCACGACAATGGTCGAATAATGAAATTCGAACCCACGATCACTAGATCGGTAGTCCGTACCCTTAACCATTAGGCTACTGACGCTTTAATATACCTGATATTGCCTTATGGTTTGTCAATTTACTCACTTCTTAACTTTAACAGCGCTATAATATAAAGCCTTAAATCGACGTCAGTGTAAGGCTTGTTTCTACAATAAGGATTATTCAAATTTACGCCGCAATTGCTGAGATCCTACAAAACAAAGTTTGATAAATTGACGTTTTTTATAATAGTATAGATTAACAGTAAAATAATTAGAAAACAAAAAAAAATGAAAATGTAAATCTAAAACCAAAATTGATGACATCAATATACGAGTAGCCTATGACATCCGTCTGGGTTTAATTTTTTTTTTGTATTCTATTAACAAAAAATAACTTTCACTTTTTTAAAATTCAAAATACGTAATACGTTTCTTAACCTTTTCATTAAAACCTGTTCAGAATAAACGTGACTATTGTACGCACCAGCTAGTTTATAGCGGAAGCGAGATAGTGCTGCCAAAACTAACGTTCAACGCTTCGCATTACGAAACTGTCGTCAAAATACTGGCAAATTAAAAAAATACAATTAGGTCCGGATTAAATACTTTTTAGTGTTTTATTAATCCTTGCTATATCTGATGTGCAGGATATCTGATGATAACAAGGTACAATGATGCACATGTGGATGTGGTTCGGCTACGACCTGGGCGAGTTCCTCTTCCCTGGCCTGGAGGTCAGCTCGCGTTGGGCCTTCGCCCTCACTTGGATTGTACTGTTCTTCGTCGCCTTTCTCTTTGAAGGCTCCAAGGTATCCAGGAATTACCTCTCTTTATTTTACTAATAACGAAAACTTGGAGAAGTATTGTAATATATAGATATGTGTGTTAACCCGCACTGGGTCTGCTCTGTTGACAAAACCATAGTCACCTCTAATATAGCATATGCTCCGTGCTTGTCAGTGAGGTAGTGAGATGATGATATATTTCTGTCCGCAGGTGTACCTCGCGAAGGTGCAGCGCGAGGGTCACAAGAAGCTCTACCCCTACAGGTCTGATGAGAGGAGGAACTTGTTGTGTGATCGGTAAGTATTAGAACTCATAACGTACATGTAACTATTCAAATGAACAAAGGTATGAGTGGCGGATTTGCAGTCTTGACCTTCCTAGCACCAGGCCCAGGTTCCAGTGCGTTCTGCGGAGATTCCGGAACCCACATTAATTGCACTCGAGGGTGGCCACCGGGAGTATTTTAGTAGGTCAAACCCCCAGAAAGGACGGTATCTTTCGAAGATCCTGCCCCCCTCCTCCGTTAACAAAAAAAAGACCCCAATCCTAAGGCCAGAATATTTATGTACATTAAGGAGTTTTTTTTGTCAAGACTACCCCTAGGATCTGTCACTGGAAGATATTAGAATCTCTTTGTATGATACTCAAGTCCTTAGTTCATAAGTGATAAATTGACTTGATTTAATTCATATTGCAAACGCGATCACCGAGCGGTGGTTGACTTAGAACACTGACCATTGTGTCAGTTTTTTCCCAACGCTACTTGTAATATTTTATATACTGTGTCATACAATCGGCGGTGTGTCGCCGTTCATTGTTTACTTAGGTTAAATTAGATTATGTTTTTCTATCTATATTTCTATAGAGAACAAGATGTCGCCCGCGAATTATTAATTGATCCGGTTGATGCGTTGTCGGCTTTTAAGAGAAGGATACGATCTCTTGGTGTCGAGTCTCTCAAATCGTAACTGTTTGATGATACCGATACGTTTTATTTAATTTAAAGTAAGTGACGAAAAACAAAAGTAACTCGTAGAAGACAGCTCGATGAAAATGTAAGTTCGTTATTGCTATCTAGAGAATAAGTTAAGCGGTTCGGAACGAAATGACTTGAAGGAAATTGATATCTTTGGTAATTTGCTTTATCGAACGAAATTTTGCATTTTATTGAAAAACAATGCTCGTAAAGTTAACGATATTAAAACGTAATTAATTTAAGATATCCTTTATACTAAAAAAAACACTCTGATTAACAGTCATGCTTTAGGGATATACATGTATGATACCCCTTGTTTGTCTACAAAATTTGTTCAAAATGAACAACTCGACCAATGATAACAATGCAATGACAAAGACTGAATCACCACAAACGCCGGCGGCTCGACAGTTGTGTGTCGAGACATAAACGTAAATATCGCGTCCTAATAAAATAATATATCGCGACAGCGCCATCTGTCATGGTGCGGCAGGAACCCTGCCAACACTCCAATACTTTTCTATCATTTATGATTGTTATAAATTTTATTATCATGATACTGATGTAAGTATTGTCGTTATATTGTAAAATATTCGCGATTAATAAAATCTTTATATTAAGAGATTAGATTAGATGTGTAGAGTGAATAGGCACTTACTAAAGCGTACCATCTATCTACCGCATCACCAATATTAGTTGGGATCGTGGTCAAGCGAGAGTTTCATCATCATCTACACGTCATCTCCGAGGGCTGTAGTCTATAGAGGTGACTAGGCCACAGCCAACCACCCCGGCTCGGTGTGTGACTTCACACATATCTTTGAAGTACTTCATAGATATGTGTAGGCACCACGATGTTTTCATTCACCGTAAGAACTCCAGATAAATGTACATATGAATATCGAACACAGTACAATCCGGTCAAGAGTCAAGTTCATTCTCCATAAATAAATTAGATTGACTTTTTACAAATACGGAAATTAGATAAATTTAGGTCTACCTACTTAGTCACTTCTAGTATAATAATTCTAATGTTCTATACAAACTTTATACTTTCTAATTATTTTAAAAAAGCAAGTTCTCGTGGGGTCTTAGTAGGTGCAAGCCCGACATAACCATCCTTGTCCCTAAGGTGATATGCGGAAGGCATTTCCCTACGTGAAAAATGATGTGGCGAGATTCGAACCCACAATAGATCTAGCTCGGCAGCCCGTATCCGCTTAAAACTACAATGTGTTCATTATAAATGTCACAGAACAATGAATCGATTAATATAGTTAGTAATGTCTTTGAGCTGTATTTACATTCTAACAAACTGGAATTTCCGCCTCTAGATCCGGTATAGAATGCACTTGTACTAACTTTGAAAGTAATAATGTACAGTTGATATAATAAACGACCGTGATAGTTAACAGAAGCGTCGATAGCCTATTGGTTAAGATTACGGATTTCCGATCACGAGGTTGACAGTTCGAATTCTGGCGTTCGACTATTGTAAACCATATCCTAGCACAAGTGTAGTACTTAGTTGGAATAGTAAAATAAAGCGTTGGCGTTTTAATCTTATCTTCTTAAATGATTTCGAATCATAACATCGGTAAAAAAATTTTTATTGGTGTCCTATTTATTAAATCTACAAACTTTTATTTTGGTGCTATTTGTTATAGTTTGTAATAGATGGCGCTGTTTTAATCAAATGACTTTAAATCATTGTTTTTAATTTGTCCCCAAGCAATATCTAATTGGATTTTGTTTTGTAATTTGCCGGAAGTGCCAATAGCTTAATGGTTATGGGTACTTAATACCGATCTCGCGGTCGTGGGTTCGAATCACAAGCTTTTTCAAGCTTACTTGGAATGATCAGGAAATATTAGTTAATTAACAAAAATCTGCTAATATTTTTACAGATAAAAAAAAATTGTTACTTTTGTCAAACATTAATGTGAGACTTGTAATAAAACAAATGCACGATGATTGTCCGCATTGTTTGCGTAATGTTTGAAATAAAAGCCGTTAAACGAAATTGTAATATGCGAGGCGGATGTCATGTAATTTAATTGCGAGCTCGTACCGCCCATGGGAGAATGGTAACATTGACATAGTTTTCCGAACTCGTGAGAAACTACTGTCACAAATTAATGACAAGCTTTTTTGTTCTCTCATTGGTCAAAATACAACCAGGTACTAATACTAAATGAGTTTTACGCCGATAAGAGCAACTGATGTTTACGAAATAATTACAACGATAGTTTTGAAGAAGACATTGCTAAACTACTAATAAAAACGGCTTAACTCAAGTGTAGATCGGCGCGGCGCGACCGCGAGTACAGCCTTATAGTTCACTTACCCTGATGAAGGACCCCCGACGGGTCCGAAACTAGTCGGTATCTACACCGATCTACACGTGAGTTAAGCCGTTTTTATTAGTGGTTTAGTGAAATGTCTCACGAAAGTTTTAACACATTGCTGTTGAATATAGGTTCATGAGAATTTACGACGGTTTTAAAGAGAACGAACAAAGACTAAAAAGATTGTTTTGAGTGTAAATGAAAAGTTGAATCTGTCCGTAGTCTGTAACTTGTACGTTTGTCCCCAGACCGAAGTGTGCCGACCCATTTTTCACGCATCGTCGCGGGTCGACGGTGGCGTATGTTATTTACGTTTTGCTAATTGAAACTTTTTATCTATTCTTGTTCAGTATGTTTGTATATAATGGTAGATTAGATGTTGATATAGATTATAAAGCAAACGTAATTTTCATATATGTAAGCTCCGATGTCTCCAGTACACTATATCTAGGTAATTAATATAGCTTTCTTGATATTGTAGATTCTTTATGTAAGCTAGGCTCGTGTCGGAGATACCTCGAGGCACGTTGGCTCTTTGAAATTGTACATAGGAGCCGTTCAAGAATTACGCAAGCACTATAGGCGGGCGGAGGGTCTTTGCTTTGCTTATTTTTGATAACATGGAGCGGGAGGGTCTGGATAGTGATTACGTCAGTAGTTTTTACATTTTTACAAATACTGGGCAATCTACACATTTTCTGTGCTTGAAAACTAACTCTATTGGTCAGAGCTTTGTCTCCTTTTGCTGACAACGGTGCTGAGGGGGTGAGGGGTTTAATAATTTTAGTAAATCTGCTTGCATACTACTTGAACGGTCCCATACTGTCTGCTGTGTTGTTTAAATAAATGTCGTAGTTCATAGAGGCCGTTGTTGCAGGGAGCAGGGCGGCGCGATGGAACCGACGACTAGCCGCAACGCCAGCACCGGCCAGGTCAGCCGCTGGGCCTCGCTGCGAGTGCGGTCAGTACACGGAAGTTAATGTGGCATACTCCTGAGTTGTTCCTAAACAAATGACGCGTATGTGATGGTGTAGGGTGGCGGTGACGCTGCAGCAGTCGGCGGTGTTCGTGCTGCACAACACGGTCGGCTACCTGCTCATGCTGGCCGTCATGGTCTACAACGTTCATCTCCTGCTTGCTGTCGTCTTCGGCATGATGCTTGGTATTACATACTTCACTGATATTGCGTTTGTTTAATCTCTGATTGTCTCATCTGGTCACCAATATTTGCCACTGTCAATGTACGTGAGTGTTGCCAGCTTATCTAAAAAGAAGTTTCCAATTTACATGCTCTCTTGTTTGTGTTCAGGTTACTTTTTGTTCGGCACGAAGCTGACCCGGCTGCAGATGCAGTGCTTCCGCACGAAGCGTGTCGTCATCTGCACCCCGGAGTGCGACGACACCGGTGAGCAACGCACACACAATTTATGTGAATAACGTTGTTTCCATAAAGCTATAAGAGTCGACTTACAGCATATTATCGCACTATTATTGTCCCAAAAAAGTACCTTTTCCATCCTCCTATTTACAGGTGTAGTGGGATTATAAATACGGAACTTTATTGTTTAGATTGAACTGCCGTTCTCTAAGATGGGTACTGAAGGTATTTGAGAGAGCAAGATAAATACGAACATTTCCGAAAATTACGGAGAAAAATCTTTTCTCACTATACCTGTACAGCATTTTTCCTTTGCCCAATTTAAAACATTCGGTGCCATCGAGGCTCTAATAATATTAGATCACCCGCAGGGCTTAAAGACGTGTAAGAAACCTGACATGGTTCCCTATGGTGGTTTCTGGTATTTGTTCGGTGCCCAATATAGTTCGGGATTGACTGCACTGAGCACTTTAAATGACTAACGTCCGGTTTGCGTGGGCAAGAGCGGTGCAAGCGCGAGAAGTGCAGCTGGGAGGTGTGCGAGGGCAAGCTGTGCAAGGAGCTGGACGCGCTCGAGCTGCGGCACACGTACGCCGCGGTCGCCGTCGAGCCCCGCTCCCACAAGTACCGCACGAGCCCGGACGAATTAATGCCTATCATTACCTCATCCATCACATCTTAACTGCCTTCATTATTAGTTTGCCATCAGTCATTACCTTCACTGCCTTTCATTATAAGAATTGCATAAACGAGCCTTTAAAATTAATATAGCTAATATACAATAATTGTAGATTATTTGTTGCTAAGTATGTCGGCCATTTTGATTATCACATGAATTTTAGTTGTGCCTTCATCGAAATAACGCGAACTTATTTCTAGAATATCCATCTGTAATGTTGGTAGTGAACATTTACGATCTGTCACCCTGTTGTATGGTTGCCGTATAGAGATATATTGTTGGTTGATATTTATAAAGGAAAATATTCAAATAAATTATAGTTCGAAAACAACAAATTAATTGTGTTAAATATAAAATGACAACTTGTGTGAATTTTTATTGTACGAATTGTAAACCATTGTCTTTTACGCTGTGAAAAAGTTAAAAAAAGTAATTATCCTAACCTAAATTTTTATTCATTGACACTTCAAATGCAATGTTTTGTCTCTTTATGTTGACATGTTTTTAATATTGTTACATTTTGTTCTAAAATTGTGTCATGTTTTTTTTGCAGACTTTAACTATTTATTTATTTATTTTTTGCAGCAGCTTTGTTTGTAGAACAACAATACGACGCACCAATAAATTCTTTACCGTCGGCCGAGTTGACGTGCAGGCCGTTAAATGACGGGGTTCAACTTTTAATATTTTCGTATTTAGATTATGTTGCTAGTGTTGGTAGACTTAGCTTACTTTAGTTATAGGAACTTGTAAAGTTGAATGTATTTTCACAAAAACATATTTGTTACAGCTGACAACACTACTCCGCCTCTGCTAAACACATCAACTGATTCAGAAGCGGATTTCTTCATTTGCCGCACGCGCACCTGCATCCAGCCCTCGCACTACTTCCCCGCGAGCACCTCGCGAGACTCCTCCAATGACCTCGCCAACGCGACCTGCTACTATGGTGCTAAAAAGTGCCCGTCAAAAGTTGCCAGAGCTAAAAAAGTTCAAGCCATCGCCCAAACGCACTGCCATCATACAGAAAGCGAAAAAGAAGACAGTCCTAGCGTAGAAGACGTACAGTTGCTAAGAACGGAGCGTCAGGGCTGCTGCAAGAAGAAACATGAGCCGCCTCCCGAGGAGAAGTGCTGCAAGTCTAGTCAGAGTGATACCATCGCCGAACCGAGCCAGTCTTGCTGCCAGCAGGCGGAGAGCCAGGACCGGGAGGTGCAGCCGCGCGAGGACAGCCCGCAGATCACCTGCTGCCACGGCCACATGTCCGCCAGCACTGACAGCCAGGAGCAGATCATGAAGCAGTGACCGCGCCCGCTGCTGCCCTTGACGAGTTTAATGAGGCTCAACATTAGACAATAATAAACATCACTAAGATAATTATTTTAAAAAGTGAAGTCACATCCACGCCGATGCGGAAAATTCGCTATTTTTAATTTGCGTATGCTGAATAGACAGCTGAACAAATCACAAGCTTCCCGCGTCTAGTCCAAAAGTCTTACGAGGCGTGCGTGTGACGGAACGTATATGGCAATAAACTAGACAGTATGGCAACACCATAACTAAAGTTGTCGTAAAATTTACACGTTTACAAATTATTTATTATTAATTCAGCAAATTATTTACCAATGTGATGAGAAATATTTTTAGAGCTATTTTCGCATATTATCGTAGAACAAACTTTAAGTTGTTTAGAATTAGACATATCATAAAACGTTGTTTTAGTCACCTAGATATATGTTTGTATAGTTTGAATATATCATTTATTTTGCTCAACATATATACGTAAAGTGATTCGTCATTATGACTTAGTCGTTCTGACCTACGGACGAAGTTACGTCGCTTCATCTTTAAGACACGCTGTCCTTTAAGACGGCTCGATTTTTGTATGACCATAATTATAATTTAACATGACATATAATCGTATTAAATAATTTTTCGTTTAAAAAAAATGTTTTCATTTGACATGTTAAATATTAAATATAATTTTTATTTGCAATATTTTCTTTGAATCGAGATGAAATAACTCTCAATTTATTTAGTTCTAAAGAATTCAGATTTATTTGTGGGTATTGTACGTATAGCTTAAATGTGTTGCCATGTGCCAAAATAATAAAATTATTTTTTTTTTAATTTTCACTGTATAGCCCCTAGTGTTGATATTGTAATAAATTGGTTATTTGTTTTCATATAACTATATTTATCTGGATTTATTTGTTTTATAGCATTTTTTTAAATACTTCGGTGGCTGACCTTGCCTGTGCAGCGACGCGCACAATGTCTGAGTTGCCAAGACATTTGAAAACTCTTAAATCAAATCTAAATCACCACGGGACTGCGGGAGTTATTTATGAAATAAAATAAAGGAAATTAATCAATATCGTTTATTTAATAGAACGTTCAAATGAATAATATTAAAATAATCTTAAAACTATCTTACAGTAAATTGTTTTGTTTGTATTCACATAGTGACGCGGTGCGGGCGGGCGCGGGGGTAACTGCTCGCACTCGACAACTTGAGATTCCACTCATGATACAATTTGTAAACGGTCAGATGTTGGCCAAGTTTTCGTGTACAGAGCAAATTAAAATATACGATTGTTTCAAATTAAATGGTAAGTAGCTTTAAAAAGGCCTTGCATTGATTATATTCTAGTAAACATATAACGAAAATTAAACATGTAGTTCCCATTCGTACCGCACCCTAAACTGCGAGGTCACAATAAAAACTAATTTTAAATAAACATGGCTGCTGTCAAAAACCGTTGTATACAATACACTGAACGTAATAAAATATTAATTAAAACAATCTTATTTAAAGGGTTAAAAAAATCAGCTAGAAACTGGAATGAAACAAAAAAAGTTCAAAAACAAATGTCAACTTAACAATTTTAATGTGAGCGTCGAAACGTTTCATTTTACAATAACCACTTTCAAAATTTCATTCCTCTAAATAACGATTCGCCAAGTTAAAGCAGCATTGTCTCTCTTATAAAACTCTAGCTGCAGAAAACATTTATTGCACATTGACACGTTGTCTAATTAATAAAAAAAAAGTATTCAAAATTCAATCAATTGTCGCCATCTTGACATAAATCCTAACCTAAAATCCAGAAACGCGCAATTATATTTTAATTGAATTTCTTTGGTAAAAATTGAATTTATTTAAAATAATCAATGAAATATTGCATCAATATTTACTTTTTAGTTTTTTCAAGAAGCAATCCTGCTTTACTTTAGCGAACAAACTCTTACCCTCGAATCACAGATTGATACACTGGCTTTCGTAAAAAAATAAAATTAACCAAACTACAACAAACCTTATCAACTATTTTTTTTTATCAACATTAACCATAGGTATATAACCTATAGATGGATTGTTTCATACATGCTTGGCGACTAATCGAGTCGATTTTTCATATGTCGTATGTGTCAGAAACGAACTCACACGTTTCAACACTTTTGTGCTCCGGATTAGGCATCTATAGATTGTACAGCTATAATATTAACATTAAAGTGCAAAATGTATTCAATTTAATACTTATTATATCGATATAAATTAGTTTTGTTTATTTAAATTAACTTCAATATATATGAAGTATAAATACAATAAATAAACAAAAATGTTTAGGCTTCAATACACCAAAATTTATTTTGACATATTTCGTTACTTTTCTTATATTTTGTCACAGATTAAAAAGAAGAGATTGAAGATTTATTTTTTGCACCTGCCATCGTTCACTCTCACATCGGTGATTATACAAGAAAAAAATCTTTTAAAATGAATGAGGCCGATCACTTTTTCGTAATGAGACGAAAAAAATTGTAAATTTATTTTCCTTTTTAAATTTTGTCAACAACATTAATTAGTTGTACGAATTTTTACTAATAATCCGATAATAACTAAAAATAAACAAGTCAAATAGTGTCGATGGCAGGTTTTAGATTTTGATAA